>MU739990.1:3424-26921 GCA_026770625.1 Nicotiana glauca
ATCCCCTGACTCCACCTCTGAATTTCAAGTGATTCTGACATATATAGCATGAATGAAAATTCCTAATAAGGCCACCAAATCTTTTACTAAATAAACTTGTGGTGTTATTTTTTATTTGGAGCAAGTCTTTAGACATTTTCAGTGTAAAGAAGCGTTTATAATTATTTACCCTCTTTTTAAGTAACCTGATAGTTTAAATGTTATAAGCATATTAAACCCTTTTCATAGAATAATTTGTAAGTCCATCCCAATTTGTAACCTCCAAATTTGGCAATACAATGAGAGATTGATAGAAGACAGGCATTGGCAGTTCTGGGTGGAGGGGAAAAGGGTTGATCTTGTCTTTGGTCAATTTTAGTTATCCTTATCACTAGGCTTCCAATTTGATTATTACTTTATTGCATAATTGTGTATGCTTCTAGGAGTAAAAGAAAATTGGGAGCGTGGTACCGTTGCATTTTCAGTTCTGTTGACAAGTGAGATCATCGTGTCAATCAGTTGGTTCGTGATGGAAAAGTCGATTGAAAACTGCCCCAACACTACCGTCATCTAAAAAATTATTGTGTCTATGAATAGATTGCATCAGATATGAAAGTTGTTTGTGTATTATAAGAAAGAAGAAGACTTAATACTATATTTTGACTTTCTATCAACATCTTGCCTAGTGCGATTGCACTTCCTCCTGACCAGCAACATAGACCTTTGAATTAATTCATGCTTCCTCATGTATAATGAATAGGCTGATCAAATACTGACATTATCATTCTTCATTCAGATTCCAAACTGTAGCTTATCTTCAACAAATCTGGTGGCTTGAAGTCGATGGGGACCTCGAGTTCCAATTCCCAGCAGGGGCTTATAGCTTATTCTTCAGACTTAAGCTCGGCAAGGTTACAAAGAGGCACAATCGTCGAGTCTGTAACTATGAGCACGTTCACGGCTGGGACTTGAAACCTGTACAGTTTCAGTTAACAACAGCAGATGGTGAACGTGCCATATCCCGGTGTTGCCTGAACAATGTAGGAAGTTGGATACACCACCATGTGGGAGATTTTGTTGTTAAGGATGCCACTGTTTCAACAAAGATCAAGTATTCATTGACACAGATAGATTGCACACATACAAAAGGTGGTCTGTGTGTTGATTCTGTGTTAATATGCCCTAGTAGCTTAGCAAAACAATTGATTTCTTGTTGATAGCTTTACAGCCAAAAATCTTCTTAGTTGGCCAGAATGTTTTTTTTCCCCTTCCTAGTTGGCGGGGGTGGAGGGGTGGGGGGTGGGGTTAGTTTGTCCTATATAGTTTGTTTTCTCCCCAAAAGTCCCTCCTGTTTTGCTAGTAATTTCAATTGGGTCCTCAAAGTTCAGGTTTTGTACATTAGTCCAAGAAATGAATATGGTAGTTAGTATATAATGATGTTTTTTTTTTTTTTTTTTTTTTTTGCTTCAGTATTCACTCTTTGATTTTTCTCTTTTTGATGTTTTTGTGTAGCTCTTATTCTTTGGGGTCTTAGATTGGTTGGAAATTTTAAGAAAATTGAACAAGACTTTTATAATACTTTTTAGTTGTTCAGATTAGTCAAAGACTCAAAAGCCCATTAACTTGATGGTAAAGAAAGTTGTCAGAAGGTGTGAAGAAGATTATTGTATTTCTTATTTCGAAATTGTGACTTATAGTATTTATTATAAAATAGTTTGCTTAATAACACAAAATAATTAGAAGTTTGGAGTAGCCAATTATACATTAAATAAATAACCAGATAGAAAAGAACATTATTATTGTTGTCAAAATATCTGATAATATCTCAACCGCAAAATATCTGAACTCTTAATATCAAGATCCAAGTAGTGGGAGGGTCAATGGTCCATCTCTATCATTCTACGTCTTTGAGTTTTATTATCCGAATTATGTTGTTGTCAAAGGAAAATCCTAATTCCTGTTCCAGTTTTATCCTTTTGCAGTGGGAGGCTTGAGTGAGCGAAAAGGAAAGACAACATAGTCGTTTTACCAAACAAAATTAACATTTTAGAAAAACAAGTTTTTCTTCTCAAATTTATTCTTCTATTTTTAATTAGTACACAGTTAATTAAGTAGGGCTTTAAAGGAAAGAAAAAAAATTGTCTGGACAAATATTTTTATGATTAAAACTATTAAATATTGTAAAAAATTTAAAAGACAAATAATATGCACCGATGTATATATTTTATATACAATATGTTACTATAAATTAAAATCAAGCATCTTCGTTTATTTTTAATTAAATAAATATCTACAGCTACGTGATGGTCTAGTTAGAAAATAGAGTGGACACGACATGTCATTTTACATATATCTATGGGCTCACCTAATTCATAAAGATGGACTTGTAGTTTTGACTCTTAGTATAATGTATAAACATTAATTTGCATAAAATTCTGCTAGAACGCCATATTTAATTAACTACTACTATTATAAAATCAAGACAACATTTTCTTCTAAATGAAAAGAAAGAAGACTCTAATTCATAGATGGTGAGATAAAGCATCAACCTCACCTCAATAAACATAAGATAGAGCAAATAAACATCTTCTTTACTAATAAGATACTCCCTCCAATCTATTTTAATTGATTTTTTTGACCTTTTTTGGTTCATAATATTTAATTTTTTCAAATATCAAGAAGAAATTAATTTTTTTTTCTTCAAAATTATCCTTAGGGTAAAGAATCTAAAATTCCATCCCTATAGGGGTACTACAAGGTTTTGGTGGAAGGGAAATGCAAATGATGATTTTTCTCAATTTCTGTCCAATTTCGATGGGACTAAAAATGTGACATAGATGTTTACAACTGTTAGACATGGACAAACCATCAAAATATCATGAGTTTCCATATATAGCTCAATATCCAAAAAATATGGAGGGTCCATGATCCATCTTCACCAACCAAATTTCCTAGTCATGTTGTTGTCGAGGGAAATTTCCTTCCGTTCCTAAAATCCCTGTTTATGCAATTCTTTTGGATTCCCACTTGAAAAAAAAAGAATCTCGAAAACAGTCAAAACCTTATATACTGCGGATGCAAGATAGCAAGATGGACAGCATCAATTACATTTGATCAGTTTATGGCACTATAAATCAGAACTATCTTTAAAAGGCAAAATTGAGACTCTCCCGGGGTGAATCATTCGTAAAACGCTTCTGAGCTAATGTATGAGGCTTAGTTCCGTGAGATTTACGCCTCGGTCATCAGGGTTTACGGCCCGAACATGCTCAACGCCCAACGTACTAGACTCGCCTAATAGAATTTTATACAATTGTACGTAACTAACCTTGTAAATCCTCAAATTTTCTTAATAATTCGTTGACTATTCAAAACTACTTTTTATTTAATCATAATTCATTAAGTTGAGAGTATTATATGTCATAATTAATATAAAAATTATTGCACGTTATCCACTAAGACTGCTATGATAGTTAATTTTAAATAAATCTTGCATTTAAACAATATTTATTTATTAAATTTTGTTATGTCTTTACTATATAATAGTCCACAATTTTTTTATATTATTTTTCTAGATATTATTTTTTTCACGTTTACGAGATACAATAGTTATTAATTTAATAGTTCAGTATTAGTTAGTAACTATTTACAAATAATTAGTTATCATGGTATTGTATGATGAAATATGTGACACTTTATTAAATTTTTGAAACTAAAAAATAAATGATACTAGATAATCATATATGTGAATTACGTTTTTATATAAATTCACTTTCAAATAGATAGCATATTAAATAAAAGGAGTATTTTAAAAAAAATCAAATTATAATATCGAAATTCTTTCAAGATTCATTACTCCTTAAGAGATACATATAAGATTTCGTATCGAATGTATTACTTTTGATGTTTGAGTTGTAATGACATTGAAGCTAATTTGCATATTATGATATATGTCATACTTTTTGTATTATTCATAGTTGAATTATAATTTATAAATATTTTAAATAGATTATTTGTTTCAATTTTTCAATGTTAATGTAATTTTTATAATTATTTTTTATTTTATACTATCTTAAAATTCTTGAAATTAATAAAATTTAAAGATGCATGGGACTTACGGCCCATGTCTCAAGGCTTACGTCTTGCCTCGTCAGAGGTAAAACGCCTCGCCTCACGCCTCCGCCTTTTATAACATTGATTAGAACATATTTATTAATTAATTATATCTTATTTTTTGCCACTGCACTGTTTAATATAAGTATTTTGTAGCTAAAGGTTTCCAGGGAAGATATTCAAAAATAGCCAGATTTATAAGTGGTGTTTCAAATATAGCCACACCTTCAAAAGTCATCGAAATTTAGCCACTTTTCTTGTAAAGATAAATCTGAACGAAAATATTGTTCAAAATCCGGAAAATACTCCAGCATAATATATTGGAACTCCAATATAATATATTGGAACTCCAGTATACTTTGCTGGAACTCCAATATATTATACTGGAGCAAGCAAAATATACCAATTCAGCATAATATGCTAGAAGTTCATGCATAGGTGCATCGAACTCCATTATGTTATTCTGGACCAAGCTCTATTGCAGCAAAATAACGGCTTATTTTCAATGACTTAGCAAACGCTTGCTATTTTCTAATGATCAATTCAAAAACTGGCTAGCCCGTGCTATTTTAACGATTTTCGGAGCTACTGAAGAACACCAAGGCAGACTTCTATTGGTTCGGGACTTGGGGCCTTCTAGAAACAACCATGCTCATAGTTTTGGGCCTATTAAATTTACAATATTTCCCAATAAAGGAGGTACACTTTCAGATTCTTAATCCAATCATGTCTTTCTTTTTTCCCCATCATTTCACCATAGGTCTAAATATAAATTAAAAAGAAAAAGAAAACAAATGTACGTAAAAAAAAAAAAAGATAGATCTACATAATAGGTCCGAGGGAAAAAAAAATCTACATAATAGGTCCGGCCCAGGAACCAGATGTCCAGATCGAAGAAATTAAACGGGAAAATAAATAAATAAACAAATAAATTAAAAGCAGAGCAAAATTCTAGTGATTCTTCTTCAGTGCTTCAAAGAAAACTTGAGAAATAATTTTATCCAACCAATAAAATTTGGAAGCTTCAGAAAAATGTGTGGGTGAATATAATGACCAAATATATTTCCAAAATAGCTTATCTGCGGGAACAGTTTCATTATCTAGATATTTCTATTTATGCATTTGTGCTATTGCTTTCTAGGTTTTTCTTCTCTTTCTTCAATCCAAAAGGTACAAAGTCTCTTCCTTTTCCACTCTTTCTTATTGATTGTTATTTTTTTTTCCATTAGCCTTCTTGATTTTGTTGGGTTAATCCCGTATTTTAGGTCGTTAATTTTAAAATCTTTCATATGCTTATCTTTCTTGCCTCTTGGGTAGGTGGGTTTTTTCATTTTTTAAAATTCTTTGTGCTAATTGCGTTAGGAAAAAAATGGTTACTTTTGTGAAAGATGAGATTTTTATCTGAGTATTGACTTAGCGAAATGCAGATAGAAGATTCATTTAGCCGACTCTAAGTAATTTGGTATTGAAGTGGAGTTGAATGATGGACTTAATGTGAAAGTTTCATTCTTTGGAAGCCTCTTAAGAGATTACATTTTCATGACCCATTTTTAACCCATTGCACAAATATAAGCTGGTAGTTAAATTCATGCATTTGATCTATTTTTGGTATGTTTGCTGATTTAACTCTGAATTCCCTAGATTAGTGGATAACCTTGTCGTTTACTTCCCTCTCTTTTTTGAAAGTTTTTGCTCATCGCATCATTTTTTTTTGTGTGTTTGGTGAAGACTCAGGTTTTGGAACATTGAATAGATCTAGGGGATTACTCGGTAGTCGCTCAATGGAGACACACATTGATTTCGTTGAATGGCTTGACACTGACGTGTCTCTGAACATCCTGATGTGTTTGAATGATCCAGCTGATGTGGTCCGTGCCGGCTCTGTTTCGCGCCTTTGGCACGAATTTGGTAAGCTATTCAAGCTTTCGTTTTTCCTTAAAAGTAGCCCGCTAGCATTTTGTTTAGGATGTGAGACTGAACTGGCATTCTTACTTTTTTCATCATTATATTACATCATTTATAGTGTTGTTAAGTTTCAAAAACCACAGATTCAGTTTTCCTGTTAACATTATGATGCTTTTCTACTCTTGTTTTATATGCTTGGTCTACTTCATCCCGTTACATTATGTGCTTACTGTGCCTAAAGACCCATTACTACTTTATTTGCATCCAGAGCTATTTTAAGCAATGATTATCTATCTTCAGTTTATGCCTTGAGAAATGATACTGAATGAGTAAAAATAAGTGAAGCCTTGGAAAGAAGAAAGGAGAGACGGATCCTCCAAAGAGTACAAGAATCCGAATCATAATCAGATTTCTTTGATTTCAAGACAATGTTACAAATGATCAATGATGCAAAATGAATTAAGGTTAAGCTTTGACTAAACAAATAAGCCCTTTTTGTTTCTACCTGATATTTACGATTATGATGTTGATGTCACCCCTAAATTTGTTATACAAGTGGTTTGATAATATGATATATTTCCAAACTTGGCTGTGAAGTGCCTTAATATGCCTCTTTTTATCACTTGTGTCCCTACTCTTTTAGATTTTAAAATCTTTGTCTTGATCTTTAAATTTTTTTTTCATAAGTTCAGATTTCTAACAACCTGCTGTCTAAGTGGCTAAGTTAGGAATGGGTTGAGATAAATATTAGATAAGACCAAATTAATCAGTCTTTATGCTGATTGTTGTTCCTTCTCATGGTTATGGTGTCGAAGGCACACCTCGAAACCGAGAATAAGCTGATTAGGATACGTTTTAATCCTGGCAGTGTGGAGCTAGTTGTATGTCTCTTTCTCATATATGCCAGGTCTACAGTGTACCTTGTTGCCTTCTGTACTGAACATTCGAGACCCTTGTCGCTGCATTTCAGAAAAAGATTGGTACAGTAAATATCTTCCTTCTGTAACTAATTATACAAAAAAAACATTCATCTCAATTCTAGGGACTTGATAAAAGTCTTGGGAAGTAATTGTTAAACTAGGAAATAACTTTGACTACGTAACGTTGTTGCCTGTTGCCCTTGTCTTTTCCATATTTCTTGGTTGGTCCAAGTTTGACTGATTCAAGTACGTTGTGCTGGTACGAGAATTTTGGGACGGTCTAGGTGAATTTGCGCCAAGACTTAGGTTAGAAGATGAAAGTTTTAAATGATGACTTGTTTGGATTTGGTTTTTAGGAGAATTTTTTCTTTGGTTGTGTCGTGATGGGAGAACTTTCACCAAAGCTTTAACCGGATTGTACATACATCTTTAGGTGCTATGAAATCATACTCTTTTCTTGTGCAAGTGGTGTGCAATGCAATTAGTTTATTTTGAAGTTGGAAGCTTATTTTCTGTACTTTGCGCTCCCACAATCCGACTTTACTGCCTTTTTGGCTTGACAATGTGCATCACTTCTAATGATTTTTCATAAGGAAAAATTGGCTCTATTAAGCCTTTCTTTGAGAAATCTTGACATGCCAGTTTTCGTCATTGAAGGTTTATTACCATTTGGAAGAATAAAACAGGTTGATGATTTACTTGTTTATTTGCAGTGGTTACCAATGGACTCTCCAAGCAACTGTGTCTGGGAAGGTTTCCACAGCTTTCTAGGATTGCCCGCATAACAGAATTAGATGCGAGTGCAGCAGAACCAAAAGATGTTGGGTCTAGCAATTCCAACTGGGAGACGTTAAAAAGAGATCATGAAGTTTACGCTTCTCTACTTCAAGCTATTGAAACATCAAAGTCATGTCGAAGTGATTGCATAGGTTACGCAGTCAGTGCTTCAAGCACAGATAATTATCCAGATGAAAGTATTGTCAATACTTTAATTCCAAGGGACAGATATCTAAATAGACCTTCATACTGGTCAAGTAAAGGACACAGTGACCCCAACGCCCCTGAGACGCTAATTTACAAATTGAAAGCTGATGTATGTGTGATCAACGAATTTGATATACAGCCTTTTGAAGGTGTTTGTTGATCTTTCTTTGGGGCATTAGATGCCCCCTCAAATTTACAATCTGAGTTTCACAGACTTCCGAAGCTTTATTTGGTCCTCTTGTCTAATACGTAACTTTTCCAATTCAGCTTATTTCCAGCCCGGCAAGCCCATATACTCTGCAAAATCTGTTCGATTTCGATTAGGGTATCCCAAATCCTCGAGAGATGAGAGTGATCTCCTGCAATTGCCCCAGCAACAGCCTGCTGATGACAAGTTTATATGGAAATATACTTCTGAAGAATTCCCTATGACACAGGTCTTGTTTCATAACTTCCTTTAGTATTTTCCTGGAAAAGATACTCTTATTTACTCAGTTGTCTATGTTTTTGGTAGAGTTGTTTCCTGATGGTGGGAGCAGTCGTAGTTTTTGTTCTGTTTAAGATTTGTTATAAGTAAAAATTAGTCAAAGAATCTCTCCAAGTCTTTGAAAGGGTGTCATACACTAATTTGCATGAGAAGGAGAATTAACAGTTCAAACTTCAATTGCCAGGAAAATTGCTTTCAGCGGTTCAGTCTACCTGAGCCCGTGCTTTGCATTGGTGGATATCTGCAGATTCAGCTTTTGGGCAGAGTTCAGAGACAAGAAATGGACGACTTGTTTTACATATGGTTCGTGTTCATCTTTTCTCTCTTTGATTGAAAGGTCTGCTTCATATTTGCTGTTCTATTTATCAGCGAGTTGTTGTAGTGGACTTGCATGTGCACTACTAATAAAGCTCTTGATGCCTAGGCTTACTAATGCATCAGGGGAAGAAGATGAAACTGATATTTTGCTATTCAACTACACATTTATAATAAAATAATGTTGTGAGAAAGGTAATGTTTACTTTTATTCATACTGTAGAACCGCGATCGTGCTTCCTTACAAAGGACATGACTTCACGTAGCTGTTGTTATTAGCTTTTAAGGAATTGATGAACTCCGTAAATGCATCTTACTAACTTCTACACCAAAAAAAAATTTTATACAAGAAGAGAGTAAAGAGTGCATTGATATTCGTATCTTCTAAGCACTGGTTCCTATCCTCCCTAGCCCGCATGATGCACAAAGGAATTGTGTGTCAAATGTCTTATGGTTTCTTCTTCATTTTCCTCACTTTCCAACTCCAGAAGACTGCAGTGTCTTTTTTGTTTTGCTGATGAAGTGGTATTATAAATGACATCAAGTAAATGCATAATAGCAGAAGTACAAAAGTGAGAGTTTGTAAGCTCTATTACAGTGAGACCTATGCTAACTTAGGATAAAGAGCTAACGAAGTCCAAAAGTTTGACATGAGAATCTACAGGGGACAAACTATACTAGCTACATAAATTTAAAAGACAACTCGCCTTAGGGCGTGGTTTGGAGTTGGTATTTCCATCAAAACATCTCATTCCAAACACACCAAAAAAATACAAGGAGGAACCATTTTCCAGACTTGTCTGATGAATTTATCAACTTTCCAAGAGAACCAATTGTGTAGGCATCCTTGATACTGTTAGGCATGACCCATCCTAAACCAAAAACTGTGATGAACATGCGCCAAATATGAGTAGCTACTGTTCAATGTAGAAGGAGGTGTCTGTTAGTCTCTATATTCTGTCGCGCACACATATCTGCTAACAGTGGGGGTGTTCCTTCTATTGAGATCGTCCTGAGTCAAACATGCCTCGTGTAATGTTATCCATCTGAAGCTTATCACCTTCTTAGTTCTCCAAATATGTTTCCTATGCCAGGTATCCACCGTTTCATTCTGCGCACATAATGATGAATATCCTGCCTTCACTGTGTACTATCCATCTGTCTTTCCTTCCCATCTGATTCTGTCAGCAGCTTGCTCATTGATTGTGTAACTCCCAAAGCTAGAAAGTATGCTAGTCAACTCTTCCAATTCCCAGTCTTGGAAGTTTCTTCTGAATATAGGTGCCCAATTGTTGTTGTCTGTGTTCCGGGAGTGGTAGAATTGGGGTTTCTTGCGATTGAAGACAGAGCTGGGAACTCTTTCTGTAGTGTAGTGTTAATCTGGCTTTGCAGATTTTCATAGTTTGGGGAGGATCATCCTTAAAATATTTTTCGGTAAATTATATTATAATTTCTTAATCACGACCCTTTTGGAAGTCAATACAGTAAGTAATTGAAGGCTCCCAGGAACTTGGTGTTCTTCAGATAGTGCAAAGTTGAATGACTTGATAATTCTATAGCAATCACGAATGTTCTGTTATTTCATTTGTTTCTTTGGTATAAACAGGAAATACCATTTCTTATAGATGGTTTATTCTTGGGATGCCAAGTACGTACTTGTACTGTATTTACTTTTTCTGCTTGGTGTATCAATGCAATTATTTGACTTTTCAAACAACAAACAGCAACAACAACCCAGTATAATCTCACTTAGTGGGGTCTGGGGAGGGTAGTGTGTACGCAGGCCTTACCCCTACCCTGGGGTAGAGAGGCTGTTTCCAAATAGACCCCCGGCATCCTTCCCTCCAAGAATTTCCCACCTTGCTCTTGGGGAGACTCGAACTCACAACCTCTCGGTTGGAAGTGGGGGTTGCTTACCATCAGAGCAACCCCTCTTGTCTTAATAATTTGACTTTTCAAATAGTTATTAATGTACTGACGGGGAAGAAGGTTGGTTAGTTATCAATAATGTGATCTTTGACAATATTTCATTCCTCTGTGCAGTATTTGTCATGTGAAAGTTGTAGGGCGACCTCTCAGCCCTGCATTCGACATAGAGGTCCTAGAACCGTCTCGAGAATTTGTACTGAAGTACAATCGAGATGTTTTCAGTTGCATGTTGCAGAGCATGACTAATGGAGGTCATCAAGAATCAAATATGCCTCCAACACCATCAGAGGGATTTGTGCTTGATGCAGGCCTTCTGGAGTATTTATTACAGGGTTACCAGCCGGGTGTCGAACCCATGGAATGGGACGAGGACGATGATGATGAAATGGATGAAGTGGGAATTTTGTAATTTAGCATCGTGATTTTCTTTTCTTTTAGTTTCTTACATTTCTTTCAAAATAATTGATGTCCACTCTCATTGATGATCCTTTATTACGTAGTTCTGCTGCAGTTCTTTGTGTACTAAGTTTTCGAGGTGCATAAACCCTTGTAGATGAGACTGTATTACTGATGATCCGTTGGAGATGCTTGTATTAGGCTTTTGTATTTTTTTTTTTCTATCAAACATATATCAAAGAAGAGTTGCACTATTGTGCATGCAATGACATTTCCATTAGCGGGTTTGAGCTTTTTGTTAAAAGATATCACTGTATTTCGTTTGTTTGCTGTTTTCATTGGGTTGATTATGCAGAATCGAAGGCGGTACTCAATTTCTTAAAATCGTCTGATTGTTTACTGCTAATCATAGTGATATTTAAATCATGATGAACCATTAATGAGGAACTAATCCATATAATTATTCATATAAATAATAGTATATAAATTCGTTAGATTACTTGTGCGGAGGAGGATTTAACTTGAGACTTTGATCTTTATGTTTCTCAGCGTTCAATTAATTTTAGATCTAAAATTATGTGCTGTAAATTTTGAAGTATTTGTTAGTTTTATAAAAACCGAAACTTTGCCCTGGTGTAACATTAGTTATAAATAGTCAGATTTATTGGTGATCGTTCAAAAATAGTCACATTTTTAAAAGTAATTGAAATTTAGTCAGTTTTCCTGCAAAGATAGACTGAAGTTCCAATATAATTTACACGTCCATCGTAATATACCAGAGATAGGAGCAAAAGTAATTGAAATTTAGTCAGTTTTCCTGCAAAGATAGACTGAAGTTCCAATATAATTTACACGTCCAACATAATATATCGGAGATTGGAGCACCGATGCTCCAATCTCCAGTATAAATATACCGGAACTTTTCGCGTGTTGAAGTTCCAGGTCCCAGCATAATATGTTGGAAGTTGATACACAAGTATACCGATCTTCAGTATATTATACTGGAACTTTCCGTGTTACAGTAAAATAATTGCTAGTTTTTAATAACTTTACAAACGCTTGACTATTTTTGAATGAATAATCCGAAAACTAATTAAAACATGCTATTTTTATATAACAAGGAGACGACCCATAGTGCATTATAATGTTTGACGAAAAGAATACACTGCCGTAGTCGCGTTTGATGTCCAAAACGCACATAGTAATTAACGAAAAAAAAGTACAGTGTCCAAGTCAACCTTTGCAAATACTAATATGCCCAAGTCACATTCTTCCTTTTTAAGCATTACAGCAAAGCTCTTTCTCTCTCGCGACGGAGTGAACTCTTCTATCGTGTTGTTTTCTCTGGCGGAGCCCCCGGTCCATCGCACTGGAGCGATTTAAGAAGAACACAAGTCTCATATTCTGTTCTTTCTGCAATGCTTATAGATGAAGTGCTTCGTTTCCGCGTACGGTAGACTCCCTGTTCCGCTCATCCCCTTCGAGTCCTCTCACTCTCAGGGACGGATTGAACAGCAGAAGGTGTTGGGTTAAGTCCCGCAACGAGCGCAACCGGCCCATGCGCTATACACAAGAATGAATTGTTATGCGGTCCGTAAACTCTTTCCTTTCTGTGGGCAGCCAATGTTTATCTCTTTCTCAATCTGGGGTTTGCCTGTTAAAGTCAGAAACAAGATACTCTATGTAAAGGTATTTCATTCTTATATTTCTGTAATTCCCCTGCTTCATTCTTGGTCAGTTTATAGTTTCTTGTACAACTGTTTTTTCTTCTTCTTAACTTTACTACCTCTGCCTCAGTTTATGAACATGATTGCAATGTAGAGTATGTATATTCGAGTTGTATAATTGTGGAAAGTGTTGTGCGTGTGTGTGAGAACAAAGTTCTATAGGAAGTAGAAAAGAAAAAGAAGCTACTTCTAAGTAGTTGGATATTCTTAATGGTGCGAGGCATTTTGGAAACCGTGCGCGCTTGGCTCAAAGAGGATAATATCATACCGTCTTTAGAGTATCTTTGGGCCATTTTTCTGGTCTCAGAGTCAATGATTTGGCGGGACGAGTATGGAGATGGCAGAGTGTAGCGTGCGACCCGGCTTAGTGCCTTTGCCCATCACGGGCCAATTTACGACCCTTTGCCCGTAGCTTTAAGCCTCTCCCTTGGGCTTCGGTGACCATACACAACCTCTCCTTTGGGCTTCGGTGATCAGAGATACTCGGATGATGTGGGTGACATACCGTTAATCTCTAAATTAGCCAATGAATTGTGATGGATCTTTTAGAACTTAGTTTTAGAGGGAGATTGTTGAGTGTGTAGACACAAAGTTCCACATGAAAAGTAGAAAAGAACAAGAAGCTACTTGTAAGGAGTTGAATACTCTTAATGGTGTGAGGTATTTTAGGAAAACCGTATGGGCTTGGCTCTAGCGGACAATATCACATCGTATTAAGAGTAGTGGCTACAACTTTGCATATCCCAGCAATGAGTTGTTATAATGCTAATGGTTTAACATTTTCATTTAAAAGAAAAAAGAAATGAAACTAATGGTTCTTCCGGGGCAGGTTCTAAAAGTTCTCTGGTAACTTGCGGAGTAGTCTGCTAATATGTCTTGTTTATTGCCAATTTGAGCAAATTTCTGGTCTCTAGCCACCAATGTGCTGCTGGTTTGGTATGTCATAATAATCAATAAGTGGTTCATAGAGGTTGACATTTACTGAGTTTTAGGGGGAAAAAATATCATTGTATAACTGTTCACGGTGTGACCATCCAAGTTTGTTCGAGCACTAGACAGTCGCTTATATACTTTTAGTGAAACACTAGCATATCCAAAACATTGATGTCTTAGAAAGGAGAAATCTTTTCTATTCCAAATACAGAAGAACTCTTATTTAAGTTCATTGAACTAAAGGGAGCTTAAGCGTATTTAATTTTATTGCTTATTATTATACCAATATATTGTTCTATTTCTTGCTATCAAAGAGGCCAGAACTTTGAGCACGCTTGTTTTTAGACAGGCCTAATTGATTCGATCTACGAGTTATAGGTCTGGCCCAGGAACCGTCTTGATCTTATTATGTTTCAATCCCAAATTTGGTAAATTCAGTTATAGATCTTCTAAATCCATTTTGCTCTATTAGAGTTTATTTTATTTCCATACTAGTTGTCTTTTAAGTCAAATTCGGGCTTTCCCTAAATCAGGTTCTTTTATATAACACTTGTCCGAACGGCTAAAACTAGTGCACGAAGCTCTAGCCAGACTACAAAGATTTTCGGCAGATCACTGGACCAAAGGTTAACAAGAATAGCTAAAATTTAGTTCTAATTAGATGTCATTTCTTATATGGTTCCTTTGTTTCTAGTTTATTCTATTCTTAGCTAAATCTTTATTGGTTTACAGAGAATTTAAGTCTTTTGGAACAACTTTTCTATGTGATTTTAGGCTTATTTCATCTTCTTTTAGCACATTCAATCATTACAGTGTTGCACTTCCTCATTAATGCATTTGGATGTCTACGTAGAACATGGTAAAAACAATCTCAGGCAATTGTTTATTTTCTATGTGTGCTACTGCACCCCAGTGTTGTCAAAGGCGCGCGTAATCCCTAAAGCAAGGCTCAAAGCATGTTGAGCGCTTCGCCTCGCTTTGGGGGCACTTCAGTGTCGCCTCAAGGCTCTAAGGCATATTTATCCTTGCCAATGAGTGTAATCATGAAAAAGCGACATTGAACAATTGATATTTCACTTTATCGATATTTCTTTTGTCCATATATTTGTTATTCATGCTTATAATTATTGGTCTTGGACTACATATACATATTTTTACCTTTTCTCCATTTTCGCCTTTTTTCATTAAAGCCCACGCTTTATTTGCGCTTTGCGCTTAAAACCCCAACGTGCATTAGAGCTTTTTTGCGCTTTTCGCCTTTGATAACACTGCTGCACCCTTTGTTCAATGTGATCAATTCTAAACTTGTCTAACACTATATGATTGCATTCTATCTGAAATATCTAATTTTTCGATTATATGCTGGGTCTAAGATATCCCAACACTCGCTCTCATACAACATTGTTAGTCTCGCAACCCTTTAATATGCTTACAAGTCATTTGTTAGGTATCTTCTGTTCAGAGGCGGATACAAGGTCCTATAATTTCAATCTTAAGATTCTTAACGTTGAACCTATACATTTTTTTTCAAGTTATGGGTTCATATCAACTATTTGTTGCAATTATAAAAATTTCTTACACATAAATTTATGCTCCGCGTCGAAAGTACCGGGTTTAGATGAACCCGGTACCTTCATGCTGCATTTGCTCCTGCTTTTGCTAACCATTTCGCACAATACACTCATAATATCCATTTCAATCATCATATTTGATTTTATGTGTTATGTCTCCATCAATCATGTCATTCTCTTAGAGGACTAAGACTAAATACTTAAAGTGTTACATTCAGACAACACCGTAATCGTGTCTAATTTCACTCTGTTCTTCTTGAGGAGTCTAATTTATAACACATTTGTCCTAACTTATTTCTATAAATCCTAAAACTTTTACCCTCGTTAATGCTATCCTATACTTTAACTTTTGATTGAGTCTCTTGTTATTTTTTTCAGGTAACACAAAATCTATCTACAAATAGCATGCCCATAAAACCCCATCCTCAGTACTCCTGCTTAACTATAAGTTGTTATCCCACAGTTGCAGTGACCCCTCCTGTGATTCCCTTTTATTTTTTTATTTTTTTATTTTTTTATGTATCATCATCTGCTGTCATTCCTCATTTTTTGCTTTTCATTTCTTTGGTTGGATGGTATTCCAGTTTTTCTTCTTGGTGCTTGTGAATTGAAAAATTGGTTAAAGTTAGAAGGATGAGATTTTTATGTGAGTATTGACTTGATAAGAAAGTTTCATTTTTTGAAACCAGCTTAAGAGAAGCCATTCTCATGAGCCTTTCCATTACCTCGAGTGCAAACATAAACCGGCATTTAAATTCATTTCACTCTCTGACTTTTTCAAAATAACCCTTCTTTTGCTTTTTTGCATGAACTGTGTGTTTTGTGATGATTCAGGCTTTGGAACTTTGAGTAAATTTGCTTTGTATGGAGATACTTGTCGATTTTGTGCAATGGCTTGAAATTGACGTATCTCTGAACATTCTGATGCGTTTGAATGATCCAGCTGATGTGGTCCGTGCTGGCTCCGTTTCACACCTTTGGCTCCAATTTGGTGAGTCGTTCAAGCTTTAAATTTTTTAAACTAAAGTAGTTATAGCCTTGTAAGTGCACGCACTTAGGCAGTGAGTGTGAGACTGAAAAACTGTTCTCTTTTCATCATAAATACTACACTCTAATGATGTTATGTATCACAAATGATAGGTCATAGGCTGCATCTTCCTATTTCCATTGTGAGACTCTTCTACTCTCTGTTCTATGCTTGCTATACTTAAAATGCCTAAAAGCTCATAGTTTCTCTTTCTTTATATGCTTCAAATTGTTATAGATATCTAAGTAAATGGCCTTTCTGCATTGACAATATTCTCTAATCTCTACAGCACTACATAGCAATGTTCTCTGCTATTTTGTATTTTCCATGTTTCTTGGTTAATCCAAGTTTGAGAAATTCAAGTACGATCTGCTGGTATTGGAATTCTGCAATGATTTAGGTGATCTGCCTAAGACTTAGGTTAAAAGTTGAGAATACCAACTGATGAACTTTCATCCTCTCAATCTGCTAGTTTTATGAGGTCTGGTGAGGCAGTGAATTTGTTCCACCATGCTATAGGTGTCTTGACGTTAGTTACGAGAATCACTTTTCCAATGGGAAAAACGATAGGGTATCATATATTTCCTTTGTAAATTAGTGACAACATGGTACTATACTGTTTCTTTCTTTCACACACTTCCAATTTGTGTGAGATGCATTAATGCAAATGTCCGGCATGAGTTTGGGGACCCCTTTATGGTGCAAATCACAAGGCAGAGATGTTGTGGGCAAGGGGAGTTAGAGAAGTGCGGGAAGAGATTAGCAAACTGGAAGAAGCAATATTTATACTTAGGTGGAAGATTGGTCCTCATAAAGAGTGTGTTGGATGCCCTTCGCACATATACCGAGTCCCTCTTTCCAATGCCAAGAAAGTGGGGAGAAGAATAGATAAGTGAAGGAGGGATTTCCTCTGGCATGAAAACAGATAAAATAGGACTTATAACCTGGTGAAATGGAATTTGGTCACCACGTTTTAGAAGGCAAGGGGATAGGAGTAAGAAATCTTAAGACGCAGATTAGGACTCAGAATAATAGCCTTCTTTTTAAATGGCTGTGGAGATTCAATAGAGAAGAAAATGCTATTTGGAGAAAGACCATTAAAGAGAAGTTTGGTACGGAGGATCACTGTATCACTAAAAACCCGAATCATTCTTATAGTGTAGGCAATGTGAAGTACATCAGAAGGTGTGGGATCAATCTTCTGAGCAATTAGGTTCAAGTTAAGGAATGGAAGGGAAATTCTCGTTTGGCAAGATGACAAAGTGGAGTGAAATATAACAAAATGGCTGCTTTTTAGTAAAGGAATTCTGCAAGACTTTTGACTGGAGAAAATGGTCAGAGTATTGGTGGCCTTCGATTCAAATATGGATGAATAGAGCTCCTCTTGAAATAGAATGATTTACATGGTTAGTAGCAAGGAATGCATGCTTTGAAAAAAAATGCAAAATCTGCAGAGAGGTATGCATATATGCAGCAGATGTATTTTATGCAGGGAGAGCTCTGAAGAAATGAAAATAAGGAGCTATTGAAGTGCTGAATGGAGGAGGCATAAAAACAGACAATATGGTTGGTGATATGGAAGGAGAGATATCAGAGATATATTATGATTGACGACATAGAACATACACAGATTGAAGCGTAGGTGTAATATACTCTTTTAGCTTTTTGGTGTAAGGAAATGAAATATAACTCCTTAACTGGGCATTGGGCAATAACGGAGTTTAAGCTTATCCCTGAATGTAACCTGATCTATCTAGTTGACTGTAGCTTGCTCAGTTTCATCTTGTTTAATAAATTAATTGGTAGTGTTTTTTGAACTATTTTTTGACAAATCTACTCCCTCCGCCCTTTTTTTACGTGAAGGTGTTTGACTAGGTACGAAGTTTAAGAATTAAGAAACTTTTGACATATAAGCCAAATATATGCAAAGTACCATAATTATACTTTTAAGCGGGTGGTGGTAAGAGTTCCACGTGTCATTTATTTTCTCTCCTTTTAAAAGAATGAACTTTTATATAAAGTGGGTCCCAAGTCTCAATAGGTCAGGTCATCAAGGATAAAATGGGGATTGTAAGATTAAACTTTTTCTTCCTAAAAGAAAAAGGTGATTCTTTGTGGGACAGACTAAAAAGAGAAATGTAACAGAGGAGTAATTTGAGACACTACATATCATATTTTCCTTTGGTAGCAGGTGGAAACTTAATGACTATACTTTGGACCATCGGTGTTCCAAGCTTCATCAGCATCTTCTGGCATTATGATGTGGCATCAATTTCCTTGGATTTCACAATCTTTGATCCAGAAAGTTGATGCTATATTAAGCCTGGACGCCATTGTTTTCTTATTGAACAAATAGATTGATGGTTTACTTATTTACTTGCAGTGGTTACTAATGGACTTTCCAAGCAACTGTGTCTGAGAAAGTTTCCGCAGCTTTCTAGAATTTCACATATAAGAGAACTAGATCTGGGAATAGCAGAAGGAAAAGATGTAAAATCTAGCAATTCCAGTTGGGAGACTCTAAAAAGAGACCATAATGTTTATGCTTCTCTACTTCAAGCTATTGAAGCATCAAACTCATGCCCAAGTGATTGCATAGATTATGAAGTTAGCGCTTCAAGTACGGACGATTATCAAGTAAGTGTTTGGAATACTCTGATTCCAACAGATAGAAACCAAAATCAACCTTCATACTGGTCAAGCATAGGGGACAGTGATCCCAACGCCCCGGAGACGCTAATTTACAAATTGAAAGCTGATCTTTGCGTCATCACTGAAATTAATATACAACCTTTGGAAGGTGATTGTCAATTTCTTTCAGTCTCTCTTATCATTAGCTCGGGACATTAGATACCCTCTCAACTATTCACGATCAGACTTACAATGCTTTTTTTGCTGCTCTTTTGCTAATATGCAAATATTTCCAAATCAGTGTATTCCCATCCAGGCAGGGCCATATGCTGCCCAAAATCTGTTCGATTTCGATTAGGACACCCCAAATCCTCAAGAGATAAGAGGCGTCTCCTGCACTGGCACCCTGATCAACCTGCTGATGACAAGTTTATATGGACTTATACCTCGGAAGAATTCCTTATGAGACAGGTGCAGTTATTAACTTTACTTTTTCCCAAACACAGACGATCGTATTTACTAAAAATTGTCCTTTCTTTTTGTTGGTGGAGTAATCTCCACTGGTGGAGGCACGAATAAGCTTGTTCTCAAGGCGCAAAGTCTTGTCCTAAGTAGGTGGAATAGTTCTCCGCTGATGGGGAGCACTAGTAGGCATTACTCTGGCCAAGGCTTCTGAATGTTGTCATAAGTAAAAAGTATACTAGGTTAAACATCATCTCCAGGCCTTTTAAAGAAGTGTCATAGAATAATTTGCATAGGAAAATTAACAGATTAAACTTTGATGGCCAGGAAACCCAGTTGCAGCAGTTCAAGCTACCAGAACCAGTGCTTTGTATTGGTGGATATCTTCAGATTGAACTGTTGGGCAGAGCTCTGAGATGTAATGTCGACGACTTGTTTTACATATGGTTAGTGTTCATCACTTCTCTGTCTTAATTGAAAGTTCTGTGCTGTATTTATTGGCTTATCCATCAGCAAGATGTTGTAGCTGGACTTGTCTCTGCACTACTAATAAGTCTTCAGATACCTCGAGCAATTAATTTCCTATCAAAGAAGTTGAAACCCATATATTTGCTCTTCAAAATATACATTTCTAACTCAAGAAATGACGCCTAAAGTTTGTAAATTTTGGCAATGTTGAAAGAATTCTACTCGAACTAGAGAACAATGTAACGTCATTATATATACAGTTACCAATTATACTAACAAAATATTGATCTATACTCAGAAATGTTCCTTTTCCACTCCGTTTTTAATCTAAGTCCATGTTCACCACTCACTACTTTTAGACAAAACATTCATCCCTTTTCGTTATATTCTGTCTTCTTCCTTTTCCCATCATTCTTCTGAATGGCATTGTGGAGGAATGTGGATGTCAATATTCACTACCTTGTCAGTGTATTTACAACCAAAATTACTGAACTAAGAAAACTTCCTAATTAGGAAAAATGAAGTAGACGCTCATGTATCACTCCAAGGTACTAAAATCATAAGATTACAGTGCAAAGAAAAAATACAATCTTCATCAAGAAAAAGGGAAATAATTCTATCCTGCTATCATTTGAGTTAACAGAAAGCAGAAAAAGGAAACAAAAAGGGGTAAACAGAGGGAACTTGTTTTCACTGGAAACTAAGATTATTTAAGACATATGAAATGTCAGTTGTGGATTCTATAAAGAACTGTCTGGAAGAATGTTTGTCTTTTAGCTTCATTGATATAATAGATAGTAAATGTTATTGTTATTGAAAAGCATATATGAATACTCGTGTAAGAAGGCAGGGTAGTGCTTGCTCCTATCGTAGGTGATCCTGAATACAGTTGATTCATATGTGCAGCATTCGTCATGTGAAAGTTAGAGGACGGCCACTCACTCCTGCCTTTTACGCACATATCATTCGACCGTCAGGAGACTTTGTGCTCGAGTACAAAAGAGATGTTTTCTAATAACCTATGTTCAAGACCACAATGTACCTCCAATACTCTACTGAATTATTTATTAGTAGAAGATTATCTGCCGGTTTTGAACGATGATGAGGACAATTAATTGGATGAAACAGAATTTTGTGACTTAAGGTTATGATTTTCTTTTCTTTTATGTTTCTACATTACTTTGCAAGTAAAAACCATCCATTAACCACCTCCTTCAGTGGGTGTGACTGCTCTTCTCTTAACCAAAGTTCTCGGGTTGGAACCCTGGGTATGAAAAAATCTTTAGTAGGAAGCGCTTCCCCCCGAATAGGACCCTACGCGGCACGAATCCCAATATAGTCTGGCTCCAATGCAGGTATCGCATACCGGGTGGGAAAACAAAAAAAAAACAAACGTCCAATCTCTTTGATGGTTTGTTACTACATAGTCTCCCACCAGTTCTTTTTAGTTTTAGAGCTGCATAAACCCTTGTAGATGAGAGTATCTTGCTTCTGTGTTTTTCTTTTTCACGTAGTTAAACCTTATCATACAGTTGGAATGACAAGATAAAACATATTTCAGTATAGAGTTGTTCAACAGCATTGGAGTAAAACAAATCTCTAGTCCTCACAACTAGAGACGCTTCGATATACTGTTGACTATGATCTGGAGATCTGTTTTTAATCAGTAAACTATGGACTGGAGATCTTCTTGAAGTACGATATGTTGCCTTCAAATGCCATAAATTCAAAATGTAGTAATCTAAGACGCAGCATATCATTATTAAAGTTCTGTACCAAAATGAAAGATGCAGTAAACAAGGTAAATTTTCACTGTAACATGTAGACAAACTGCTAAGACTTCCACTGCAACATGTAGACAAACTGCAGAAACTCATAAGCAGTATTTATATCATAAATAATTATTCTAGTGATCTTGGGAATTCTTCAACGGCATCGGAGCCTTTTTACGATGTCTTGGCCTTTGCCGGTGCTGGAAGCAACTGCACAAGGAAAATAAGACATCTCAATACACTTACATTTTTTAGAAGCTTTGTTCCTTTTGAAAAGACTTCTTGAAGTTACGTTAATCTAAGGCATCCAAAACTTCTTATTCGGCACGCTGCACAAATATTTCTTAAATTGTAAATTATTTCCACTTTTTTTTTTATGAGTAATAAATTATTTCCACTTTAGTTGATAGTATCACTTGTAGCTTTAAGTAGACCAGGAGAAGATGAAAACACAACTTGACATACAAAATTGATATATACCTGATAACATGATATCAACGAGGTAACAAATCCAAAGGCTCCTGTTACACGAGGAGTGACTTTCTTAGGTGCCAATTGCAGCAACCCAACAGCAACTACTATGTCCATGCCTGCTTTAATCAGGGCTAGAGACCTCTCATTGGACTTCTGAAGCTTACTCCGGTATTGCTCATTCTACAATGCAAGATTCACAAACATCAGAATGTAGAATAATCTTCAAAAGGAAATTCCACAGTGCTACCAAATAACCATAATGCATGATGCCTGGAATTGGCAAACCTTATATTTGTCGGTATTCTTAAGTTCCTTCTCCAGTTTTTTCATTGATGCTGAAAGCCTTCCGAGCTCCCCAATCTGGGGTAACAGAAGTGTAAGACAAGCTATTGGCATAAAAATGATTAAGCACTAATTTCACATGCCAAATAGTAAGGTAAGAAATAACCTCCACTAAGGTAGTGCATATCGAGGAACCCATCCAGCAAAAGAGAGAGATCCTGCCAATTAACTCGTGGCGTTCTTTGTTCTGTGTAAAACAAAACAAGAATGTTAGAACATTTTCCCCTCACTATCTTATCTCTAGAGAAACTGAACGACTACACAATACAAAAAAAAATTACTACCTTGTAAATGCCTGTCCTTCCAAGCCACACAATTTGATCCAGAAACAAGAAAGTTGACAGCAATGCATTTTTCGACTGAAATAACCAGCAGCATTGTTAGACAGGTAATACAAAAATAACGAAGAGACCACAAGAAGAGAGAGTCAGTGTTTACCTTTCCCAACAAGATGAGAGGAAGTGGGGTTCCTGGGGCAGTTGGGCTAATAAGACCATGCAGATCATTGATAAACTGCAGCAGAAACGGTTAGACGCAATCGATAATGTTGAATATAAATGCTATTATTATTAGTACCACTCTTTAAAACAATAGAAATTAATGGGTTAACATGAATTGTCCTAACCTTGAAAAGACGGAACACTTTCCTTGCTAAGCTGGTTGATTTGTCAACATTTTGTGCAGTGCCAGGCTCTCCATTACTCAGGAATTTTGAACCATATTGTATAGCCCTGCATATCTTGTCCCTTGCCTCCGCTTTGTTCAAGTACAAGACTGCAAGGGCAAGCTCTGCTCTGGCAGCATCTAGGCTCATTTTACCCTATGAAAACTGCAAAATAAAAGGTTAACAGAATAAGAAAACTGGATATGTGATAGAAAGACAAGATACAGCACTAGCCAAACTGATTACTTCTCTAATTGACTACCATTTTGTAGGTTTTCCCAAGAAACATAACAAACTACAATGAATTCCTACAAATTTGGATGTGTAGAGTCTAGACTACTCTAAGCATGTGTATGCCATTGCTTTCAGGTTTCCCTTTCAAAAAAAAAAGGGGGGGA
>MU739990.1:34522-67482 GCA_026770625.1 Nicotiana glauca
CCCGGCCCGGCCCGGCCCCCTCAACCCGTAACTCTTATGGTTCAATTTTTACTCGGATTAACCCAGCCCGCTAAACCCGTTACTGTACCAACCCGAAACCGGCCCGGCCCGAAACCCGGACGGGTAGAAAAAAAACGGACCCGGACCGGCCCGGCCCACTCATTTAACAACTATAGGAATATTAAAGGCAAAATGGCCTCCTCACCCCTTAACTTTGCACTAATTTACTAACCCGTAAATAAATTTACACATTTCTTATTTTAACACTAAATGATTGAATTTGGTTTTCACTAGCTGTGACATGGATGACAGTTATTCCTTCCGGTCCAAAATAAGTAATTTTTTAATTTTTTTTCTTGTGATTCAAAATAAATGATTTTTTCAAATTTCAAGAATGAATTAATTATTTTTTCCTACATCATCCTTGGAATAAATAGTATTGCAATATATGTTAGAAGTGTTTATGTGAGATAGTAAAGATTAATATGGTCAATTTAATTGCTAACTAATACTAAAAGGTAAATTTTTTAATTTGTGTTAAAATATCCAAAAAAAAAAAATTACCAGGAAAATTATATACTAACTTTTTTATTCTTTGAGTGTAAAATGTGGGCCTACTTTTAAAAAAATACAATTTACCAAATTTTAAATTTATTTTATCTTCCTCTTTTTTTTCATCTCTTCCTCTTCACCATAGCAACAGTAAACCGTGTAAGACATAACCTTCAACTATCAGTGAGAACCACAAATCGAATACAATAATAGCGCTGAGGAGAAGTCCAAACTGGCATAACAGCTTCAAGGACGCGGGGAACGGTCACCATAAATGAAAATGAGATCTGTGGGTTCATCAACGCCGGCACCAAACAATGGCAAATATTTCTAGTAGAGTTGGCCGGATGAACGATCTACAGACAACAAATTTACTTTTCTATAAAATTAATTTCAGATGGCTGTTTGAAGTGTATTTGGGTGTTATCTAAGAGAAGTGAACAGAGATAGGTAGTCGTCAGTGAAGTATTTTAGGCCTTAAGCTCCCTATTTTATGGTAAAATATGATGATGGTCGTGTTCTGATTTTTGTGGTGGTGCTTGCCGATTTTACTCGTCTGCGATGAAGGTTCTGGTGCTCTTAAATTTTTAAATTTAAGGTGATTTTTAATGGTCAAGATTGAAAATAATGGTTGTTGTGGTAGAATTTATTCTTAAAAATCTTTTCTGATGGTCAGAGGATGATGGAATGGTATTAATTTGATAGAGTTTTGGTGGTTTTTTAAAAGGTAAGGTTAGAGTGGAGAGGTTTGTGGACGGAAATGGCGCCGGCGGGGAAAGATCAAAAATTCAGGAAAGGAGAAAAAGGAGGATAACGGAAAGAAAGGTTGGGCGGCGAGTAGGGGTAGGATTAGTTTTTTACTTTTCGTTCTTTAGGAGTTTTTTCCCTTTTTAATTTTTTTTATTGTAATTGATGTTTTCTTTCCCATTTTTTTAGTAACTTTTCCACCAAAATTCTATTCTAACTCTCTTGATTAGCCTGATTGTCACGCAATTTGGCCTCGTCAATTCGTTATTGCCACACAAGCATAATCAACCGTCTAACCTGTTTATTTGTATTTAGTTCATCAACATGATGTATTAAAATGAAAAAATATAATTTGTTTATCGAGTTGACAAACTGATACAAGTTTAAGTGGTCACCAAGCCATTTTGCCAATATTAAAAAATAAGTACTTAATACAATTACATAATGTAAAAATACATGATTTGATTTGTTATGTTATATGGAATAAGGAAGGAGCTACCGATGGCATATCAATTTAATTGAACGTATTGATAAATTACACATATAATTTACGAATTAATTCTAACAGATATATTTATGTTCAGTCATTTGGTTCAAGAGATTAGGTGGATTATCCCAATATAAATTTTAACAACAATAATAACAACAATAAATTCAGTAATTTTTCACAAATGGAGTCTCGAGAAGGTAAGATGTAAGCAACCTTACCTCTGTCCTGGAAGGGCAGAGTGGTTGTTTCCGATAGACCCTTGGCTAAAGAAATGATAAGGGAAGTGAAGACTATAAGTATCAACAACACGATAAAAGAAGAAAAGTGAAGCCAAAAACAACAATTATTCGCAAGGTAGTAATAACAATCTAAGAATAAATGACAACATACTAATAGTAATGCTTCGAACAATTATACGCTAGGCAGTCAAACCAGTCTAAGAATAAAAGAAACATACTAATACTAAAAGCTATCGAATTGAGAGTACAAAGGGAAACACTCGACTACCTACTCGCCTATTAGCCTAATCCTCGACCTTTATACCCTCCTATCAAGGATCATGTCCTCGGTCAGCTCCAGATGCATCATTTCTTACCTAATCACCTCTCCCCACGACTTCTTTGGCCTATCTCTATCCCTGTCATACCCCCCAAGGCTAACCCAAGAAAAATTTTGAGCTATAAATTATATTTAGTTGGAGGTATTAGCTAAAATCAATAAAATTTTGATATAACTTATTGTGTATAAAAAGTGGGACAAATATCCAGCTTATAGTCTAAAGCCAAATGTGGTTTGGCCTACTGGCCAACCCCTCAATGTGCTGATACTGATACCCAACAAACTGATAAAATCTGGTGACTTCATGTGATGCACTTTCCAATATTTCTGAAGACTGGCTGGTCAACAAGAGAGTCATAAAAGAAGGAAAGATAAACCTCATTGAGAGACTAGCTTGAGAAAACAGTTTCTCAGAGAAAGATAACTTAATTATTATACTATAAGGCTACCAAGGAACAAGAATAATAGAAGGGCAGAAAGATTTAGACTTTGAACCTTGTGAAAGTTCTTCTAATGAATATATGTAGGTTTTTACCTACTGGTTCCCTCTTCCTTCCCAAGATTGGGATGATAATAGGGCAGGGCGGGACGGGGCAGGGTGGGGCGGGGATTAGGGATGGCAATAGGGTGGGACGGAGCGGGACGGGGCAAGGCAAGCTAACATTTTGACCCGCCCTACCTTGCCCCATATAGATGTCAAATTTTGTTATTCCAAACTTAGTGTAGAGAAGCTGGTATAAGAGAGTCTTCTCCTCTCCAATCTAAGCACCCATAGTACTTCCCGAATGTGCATGGTTTTGTAGAGAATAAAATTGAATAGGAGCCTATGCAACACATTTTATATTCTTCAAACTAACAAAATGGAAGTAACTTATACAGAATGAGGTTTCACATTCGGGATAAAAGGTGAAAAATTATTATCTTGGTTCCACTAAGGAACAGGTTTTGATCAACAGGATTCAAGTGAATTATCTCAACTTCACAATTGGCTACCATTTTTTGCATGAAGATCAACAGGCTTTAAGATACTGATAAATATAAAAGTAATGGGATGATAATAGAACGTTTTCCTTTTAGCAGATAAGATACTGATAAATATAACTTGAGAGTAGTTATACAAATGGTTAGGAGGCTTTATTTAAAACCATTGACAGCATAGATCAACAGGCTTCTGCAACCTAAATCCTCCCCTTGAGCTACAATTGACATTATGATTTAAGAGTAAGATTTCATTGTACAAGGATAGTGACTTTTTGGCCTACCTATTTTCTGCTAAACATGCTTCTTAATTTCCCCCTTTCCAGACGTTCTAGTAGTTTCTTTGCACCTGGAATATCCATCTCAGTAAGCTTCTTTAGATAGCCAATCGCGCCATATGAAATCATCAGTTTCTTGCATTTCTTGCTCGAGGAAAGCAAAGAAAGGGAAGCGACAGCATACTTCTTAGCTGTGTTTTGAGGAGCTGGATCAAGCAGCTGTACCAAATTTGGCACGCTCTTATTGTCCCTCTTGACTTCCCTGCAATTATGTGCAATGGACATTAGGCTAGCAATCGCTTGAGCAGCAACTTCCCTCACCCCATTTGCTTTAGCCTCCAACATCTTAATAAGGAGAGGAATGCATCCAGCTTCACCCAAAAGTTTCTTCATCTCAGTTGAGGTGCAAATTCGACAGACTGCTGATGCTGCAGCCTGTTGTGCACCAAGTGATCCTGACTTGAGGACATGTACCAACCTCGGAAGGAGACCAAGCGAGATTAAAACCTCCATTGAGACGGAGCCAACCAAATTTCTCAAGGCCCCTACAGCTGATTCTTGGGGAAGCGGGCCGTCTAAGTACGCTAATAGGCTTCTGATTCCACCCTCTGACACAACTGATCGTCGAAGATCATCATTTCCGGAAGTTAGATTTTGCAGGCATTCAGCTGCATACTCTTTAGATCCCAACAGTATTCCACAATCGAGGAGATTTATCATAACTTTTATGATTCCTTCTTCAGCTAGAGCTTGTCGAACTTCTGGCACAGCAGATATATTCTTTAAGGTACAAGCAGCAGCAGCCTGTGAAACAGAATCACCAGTTCGGCATATCTCGATTAGAGGCCTAATCCCACCATGTCCAACAATAGAACGAGCTGTTTCTGCTGTCATTGACAATCTCTGGAGAGAAATGGTAGCCTTCTCTTTGCTCATAGTTGTACCAGATTCAACGAGACGTATAAGAGGAGGGAGAACACCTTCTGAAACAAGCCAATTCTCACAACTCCCGGATTCTGCAAGCGAGCAAATTACAGTTACTGTCTTTTCCCTCATTCGAGGAGAAGTAGCAGTTAATAATTGGACTAGAGCCGCAATATTGCTTCGACCTAGGACAGCCAAAACATTTTTCTCATCTTCTTTCATGACTTCAAGAAGGTTATCAAGAGCCTTATGTTTAGCCTCCAGGTGGCCAATCTGAAGCCGAGCAAGCAATTCTCGTAAATTTCCATGAACTGCTGCCTCAGGGGCCGCAGATGTGCTTGCAACAGCTGATGGGAAAGTAACCTCACCAAGCACTCCAGACTTGATTAAGAGCCCACAATCACGCAAATTCAAATCCAATCTCCCTGACAATGCATCTAAATCACTTTGCATCCGAAGTTTTCCCTCGTACTTCTCTTTCACGCACTTCTCTGCCAATTCAACAGCTTCATTTAATGTCTTCAATACAGTCTGTAACTGCTCCTTACAAAGAGCATTCTTTGAGAAGAAAGGATGACTAGATAAATCAGACAGTCGGTTTGGGATTTGTTCCAATTTCGAAATAATCATCTTCCATCTACCAGGGAATCCTTTAACCTCTCTTGCCTTCTCAAGTGCAACAGGCACAAGCGCTTGTGCACGCGAGAGCCACTCTTCGACCGACAAGATATCGACCATATTTGTTCCACTATCATCCACCATGATATGAAGTAATAGGCGAAGGATCAGATTCTATACCACTGCTGAATGGAACTGCACAATTCAGAAAACAAAGAACCTCAACAACAACACTGATAAGATTCACAGGAAAGATCCAGTCTTTTACATGAACTGATCTATAAACACGGATCAAGTTCCTAGGCAAAAACCCATTTTGAGAGTTTGGTATCAAAGGAGAAGAGAATCCACAAAGAAATGATTTTTAAGGAAGAAAATGAGTCAGCTACGCACCAAGATGTCTTTCAGTTACAAATGGGAAAGTAATCTTCAGACAACCCAAACCCCATCAAGTGGTTTCAGAAAATTATAAAAAATACCATCTTTTCTCCTAGAAAAGTTGAAGTGTTGGGAGCAGTTGCAATCATAAAACATTAAACTATAGGGCATTAAAAGAAAAATATCAATAAATAAATAAAGGGTAGGTCTAAGATTAGAGGGTTCGAGAATCTTGCATGATCTTACAAGGCTGGTGCCCACAGATAATTACTAAGCACCTAATAAAGCAGCCGCCACACGAGTTTACTCAAAAGTTTTTTCAAGCAAAGTAATCACTATGGAAATCTCAAAGTAAAACCAGGTTCACAGATTCATTTACAGCTAATGAAAGTGAAATGAAGCAACTCTTCAACAAATACACCACAACTAGCCATGAAAGAATGTCGGTTAATGTTTTTTGCCATGACCAAAATGCCCCATACATATTAAATGCAGTCTTAGGATTATCAACAGATGCAGTGGGGGCATTTTGGGGAAAAAGTAAGGGGCAAATTTTGTAAAGCAAAATGGAACTTCATAACTTTACCTTTCAGCTACGGAATAGGACATTGCTTCTAGATGAATAGAAAAATCTTCAACTACTACAAAACAAAAGGCATAACATGGAGTAGATCTGAATTTAATGGCTAAAATTCCAAGAAAGGACAGGTCCACAAGTTCTATTTGTAACTTAATTCCAACTTTATCCCCATATATACATGGATACCCACAGCAGGTATGGTTTTGATAAAGAAAGACTCTTTGCTTTGAAGAAAAGATAGGATTTTTTTTTCATCTCTAGTTGTACATACATGGCTTTGAGTCTAAAATTTTATAAATGGGACCAAGCTCCCACTATAAGAATGCTCGCCAAATTTTCTGCAATAAATAACAAGAGAATTTAAATTGTATACCTCTTAATTGACTAGTCTTTTGGCTGTCATCCAAGTCACTCAAAGCTTTATCAGCCACTTAAAGACTTCCAATACTGTTTCTACAAGCAAAAAACACAATCAGAAAAATAAAATCCCAAAAATAATAATCACTCAATAATCAACTAGATTTTTCCAAGATTTTGAAAAACCAAAACCAACTTAAGAAAAAGACCCTTTTTTCTTTTTATCTTTCTTTTTTCTTTTTACCACCTTCTTCATTCTCATTCTCACCCTGTTTAATCTTAGGTCAAATGAAGAAAAAGCTAAAGAACCAACCTTTAAGATTTCAGAAACAAAGAAGCACCCTTTTTACTCAGCTGAAAGGAACCAAAAATAGCTTGATCCTAAAATCCTTCCATCCCCTTCTCAAGCTGGAGCTCTTCTTCTAAAAAACCCTTCCCTTTAATAAAAAGATTGAAGCTTTTGGATCAAAAGACCCTCAAATCTCAATGCTGACCACAAACCAGATAATTGCATGTACCCCAAAAAACCTTGTCCATTATTTGCCCTTCTTTTAAAAGAAAATTGGGTTTTTCTAATGAAAGAAAATGAGTAGAATTTTGAACTGGGGAAGTACTGGAGCTAAATGTAGCTGTTACGCAGCATCTAGTTTGAAAATAGCTTACCAGTTAAAGTACTGGAGCTTTAACGGAAGAAGACAGAACATAGAGAGAGAGAAACAACAAAATCTCCGTTCAAAAATCAAAATCAGAGATTTCTCTCTCTATAAGAAGAAGAAAATGTCAGATTCAGACCTGTACTTCTTGTCACCTAGATTCTATCCCCCATATATTACAGCTAGGAGAGCATATTGAGGAATGAACGGTTGTGATTGAAGGATTAAAACAGTGAATCAGACCGTTGTATTTTGGTTGAAATTTGAAAGCGTTATTACAAGAATTGTTTTATTTTACCAAGGAGCTGATGTGTCAGATTGAAATTGCCACGTGTGAAGTGGGACCAAGAGAAATATGTGCTTTTTGAAAAGCTTTATGGTGGGTGATCTACTACTAGTAGCACGTGTTGCTGACATTGTACTGCTTAGTGGCACTTTTGGATTTAAAAATGGCAGTGGAAAATGGAATTCAATTTTCATTATCATATACTAGTAAATAAAAAGGGAAAAAGAAAATTTACCTGAAATAGCACTTAAAAGAAGCCACTAGTTTTTTCTCGCGATACCTCTCGAAACAATATCTATTTTGAATTTTTAAGATTATATACAGCTGTCATGAATTTTTTTAAAAAATTAAGTTGTTAAAACAATTCATATATTATAATTTGGTCTCAAATTAAGGGAAGAGAACTAATTCCGAGAAAGAAACAAAGAAAGAAAGCTAAACATTCAAAGATCAAAACCAACTTTTATAAGAAAAAACGGCACTATATAGTCCTGGTAAAAATAATAGCAAAAAATATATAATATATATATATACATACACATTTTATAAATTATATACAATAATTATATAAATTTTATATACTTTTTTTGGCTATCATATATAAATAATTCGTGGCACGAATTAAAAGTGATAATACTTGATAGAATTTAAGGGTCACTTTACAGAGAACAGGTTCTCTATTAGTTCCCACAGAACACTCGCATACTGCAGTAAGTAAATGACACAATGGAGTTTTACGTGGAAAGCTCCCAGCTCACGGGATCAAAAACCACGACCAACCCTTGTAGAATTTCAACTTCACTACTGAACAACTTTAGATTATAACCTATTGTAACCTAGGAATTAACCTCTTAATCCCTCACACTAACTTGTAACACTCTACTACAAGTCACTTTGTAATAACTCTATTACAAAGACTTTAAACCTAAGAATTAACCTCTTAATCCCTCACTAACTTGTAACACATTATTACAAGCCACTTTGCAATAACTCTATTACAAAGACTTTACAACTCAAATAACTCTATCCAAGACACAAACACAAGGGCTTATGATTTACTAAGACTTCCTACCCAATGCTTCTAACTAAGTTAAGTAGGAATTACAAGTAGAGTGCTTTAACAAAGGTACAACAACACAACTAAGGACATATAATAACTTCAATACATGGAACTGGTCCTTGGTTATGTTGTTCTTCGTCCTTGATGCCCTTGAGAATCACTTGCAAGATTGACACAGACTTGAGAGAATGCTTGGTAAGTTATTGAATGTGCAAGTGATTTGTTTTTACCTTGCTTGATGTTAATAACTCATTTGTGACATCACTTGAATGATGTAAGCAAGTTAGGTAAAGGGTATTCCCTGTAAAGTTGACTGCTGCTTTATTTTTGCACTGTAGCATGTGCAGGCAGGAACTCTACAGCTGTGAATATTTGACTTGTATAGTCACCACGGGAACTGGTAGCTATCTGTTCCCTTTGCTGTTCCTTTCACTCTGAAGAGTTAAATAGTGTTCCCAACTGGAGACTTGTTGTTCTTGAGTTCTTGAGGATGTGTAATAGGTTCCTTATCTAGTTATTAACAGTAAGTTTGTTAGATCATCAAAACATAATAGGGATACACATATAACCTATCAATTTTGCCCTTTTTGATGATGACAAACTTATAATTCAAGTTCCCCTTAAGAACTAGAATATCATTCGCATTTCCTGTATTCCCCCTGAATTTGTTTCCCAACTTGTTCCCCCTCAATTAATTTTCCCCCTTTTGGTATCATAAAAAGATCAGTAACAAGCAATAAGCAAAAAGAAGTCCAGCTCAGTTAACTCATGCCACATGTATGTGCACAAACATGACTGAAAATAGAATATAAGAGCAAGGCATACACAACAAAAGGAGGAAGCTTTCATTAATTTTGGATAATTAAGTAGGGAGCAATTATTTCCAAACACATCCACAAAATAAAAACAGCAAAAACAAAAGTACTAGTAATAAAACATCAACAGAACTAGAAGACAGATACTAAGAACTTGACCTTGGGAAGGGATATTTTTAGGGAGCACTGGAAGAGGAAAGGCCCAGATGAGGAGGTAATGGTTCTAAGAAGGATATGCAGTCAAGCACTGGCTGACTCCTGCTTGTTGAGCAGTCTCTCCTTCAGGTCCTCAACCTGTTTCCTAAGATCGGCATTTTCTCTTATCAGACGGGCAACCTCTGTGCTTTGCGAGCTGCTGGAACCAGGTGCCTCCTGAACTTGACTGAGCTGACCTTCTAGAATGGCATTCCTTGACTTCAACTTCCTTATGTACGCCCCCACATCACCTTTTGGTTTTTCAATTTTTCCTTGCCAGCGTCCTGGGTACCACCAACCTTGGTCTTCTTGGAGGAACCTGGTTCCTCATTGGAATCAGCCTTCCTTTGCCTTTCTCTGCAAATTTCCCGGAGATCTTCTCAGCAGACTCCTCGACCATTTTTTCATAGGACTCCTCAACCATTTTATCATCCTCTTTCTCACCATTCTTTTCACCCTCAACCTTCCTCAACTCTTTTTCACTCACAAAAGACTCCCTCTTGGACTTTTGAACAGTAAGTTTCTTTGAGGACTTACGAACCAAGGGACCAGGTTCCTTTTCTATCTCATCATCCACATTCATGACTAGTGCATGGGCCACTACCTTCTCATTGACAACCTTTTCATCTTTCACCAATATTTTTTTTCTTTTCCTTTTTACTTTTCCTTAAGACGGACTCAATTTCTTCCTTATTTTGAAATCTCGTGATGGGTCTCTTAGACGTTAGCCCCTGGGGAGGTGCCTTTTTGCTCCTAGCACTGATAAATCTTGCTAGAGCAACATTATCATAATCTTCCTCTTCACTATCCTCTTTTTCCTCCTCTGACACTGATCGCATCTCAGGGACAACTATGGATAAGGGCTCAGCATAAAAGTGAGGAGATAGAGCATGATCAATACTAACCTAGGGTGATTGAGAGGAACTAGGGGTTGTCTCCTCTTGAGTGGAGGGATCAGGTCCATTAGTAATACCGTCCAGTGCTGATGTTTCAATAGGCATCAGTTCCCTAATCTCCACTAGTGTATTATTGTCTACTCCCTGAGACGCAGATACACTTTTACCATCCCCAATGATACTTCCTTCAGCAGCTATAGAAAACATATTTTCTATGGCTTCGCGTTCTTGTACTCTCAATGGTAAACTCAGAAGTAGGAAAGTATTGCCTGTAAAATCAAGTCCGGGGGCCATCATTATTGACTCAACAGGGATATGACCAACATCTTGTTCCCTCTCAACTTGTTCCCCCTCAAGAGCATAGCTTTCTAGCACAGGTAGACTAGTAACTTTTGGATTTACTTCTCTCTTTACGGTATCCTATTCGGCCATTGCTTCAAGCGAGGCAAATAGAGAGGTCACAACCACAAACTTTTTGAGAATTGAAGCTTTGCGACTACGATGAGAACCAGTACTCGATTGGGTTGGAGAAGTGGGTGGTTGTGACTCTGATTTAGGGTTTGGACTGGTCGAAGTGGGGAGTGTTGGCTCTAACACTAGTGTTTCAATGGGTGAAGACACAGTGGGGACGATGACTGAAGCACATTGGGCTTCCTGATTTTCAGTCATGATAGAGTTTAGTGAGTTGAAGAAGAAGGTGTTTGGTTTGAAGAAGAGTAAAGAGGAATTTTGGATTCTTTGATGTGGATAGTTGTGAAAGTGACTGAGAGAGGTTATTTAATAAGGGTAAGGAACCGGTTACGAGTTGGTGATAATTTGGGTAGATGGGTCGATTCATAAAGAGGCGAGACGTTTGGGTTCAAACAGCGGGAAAAAATAGAAACTGACAATTGATGATGTGGCACCATTTTAGTTGTTTAAAAGTTGTGCATGAGAGTACAGAGTAACTACTAACCTGTGTCGGGGGGTTCCCTTACAGTTTTTGCAAATTTAAGCCTCATCCTTTGACCAACGTACAATGCACTAGCTGCTTCTTTGCTCTGTAATCCTCATGTGTGTCTACTTGTAACGTATAGAAATGAGCTAGCCAGTGCCAGAAAACACTTCTTATCTATTTTACCTGTACATATCTTTTGTAGACAATCATCGAGGGAACAGGTCCTCAACTTGATTTCATCAACCCTAGAGACAAGTAATTTCATTCAAAAATATTCTCTACTCAGTTCTTTGGTAAATATGCCTGCAATTTGATCTTCTGTGCTGCAGAATTTCATACAAATAAGCCTTTTTCACATTATCTCTGAGGAAGTGATGTCGCACGTCAATGTACTTTGTTCTCTTATGTTGAACTAGATTCTTGGCCATGTTAAAAGCACTGGTGTTGTCATATAATAAGGGCACACAATCAGAGAACACACCAAAATCTTCTAGCTGCTGCTAGATCTATAGCAGTTGAGCACAAAAAGAGGTATCTACCATATACTCAGCTTCAGCAGTTGAAAGGGCCACTGAGTTTTGTTTTGTTGTGCCCCATGAGATTAGACATGAACGCAGAAAATGTGCCATGCTAGAAGTGCTTTTCCTATCCACCAGATACCCAGCACAATCAGCATCAACAAACTCTATTAAGTCAAAGTTATCTACTGAGGGATAGTAGAGAACCAAGTCGTGCCTCCGTTTGAATATCTTGGGATTCTCTTGGCTGCCTTCAGATGAGATTCCTTTAGATTAGATTGAAAATTCTATACATGCTCCCATTCACAGAGGAACCAGGTTCATCCATGTCCAGCGAGTGGCTATGGCAATGGGAGTACAAATGATTTTTTTATCCTTCCATGTCAAAATCTCTTCAGATGTACTTTTGCTAACTTGTGGTTGTCCTATTGGGAGTTTCCTTCACTTGTAAACCCAAGAAGAAATTCAATTCACTCATCATGCTCATTTCAAACTCACTCATGAGTTTTGCAAATTCCTCACACAGAAAATCATTTGTTGCTCTACAAAAATATCATTAACATAGACTTTCACAATGAGTAGGTTCCTCCCTCGTTTCTTCAAAAAAAAGGTATTGTCAATTTTTTCTCATAGTCAATCCCTTCTTCTTGGTTGTAGCCTTAACTACTAGCCTTACCTTGTTTCTTGTTGTGTTTCAAAACTCATCAAGTTTGTTTCTGAATACCCACATGGTTACTATAACAGTTCTGTCAGCATGTCGTGGAACCAGGTGTCACACACTATTCCTCTCAAATTGATGGAGCTCTTCTTGCATAGTTGTAATCCATTCTGCATCTTTCAATGATTTCTTGATATTCTTGGGCTCTATTTGAGAGAGAAAGGCTGAGAAGGCACGTGAGTTTCTTGTTTTTGATCTAGTTTAAATTCCTCTACAGCTGGAGTTCCATGTACAACATCCATAACTCTGTTTTTTGCTTTTGTTATTGTGACTGAGGGACCACGTTCCTTTATGTCGGTTAGAGTCACATCTTTAGATCTGAGGAACGAGGTCCATGTGAATCTGGAGCAGTCATCCACAATGACAAAAATGTACTTTTTTCCTCCTCTACTTGGAACTCTCATAGGTCCACATAGATCCATATGGAGGAGATCAAGTGGCCTTGAAGTGCTTACTTACTTTTTTGGGTTTGAAAGAGGACTTGATCTACTTTTGTTTTGCACATGCATCATACACCTTGTGATTTTTAAAGCTTCATTTGAGCAATCCACGAACCAGGTCCTTCTTGACCAACTTGTTCAGCAACGTAAAACTTGCATGGCCTAACCTTCTGTGCCATAGTTCAACATCATCATTCACATCACTCAGACATGTGAGATCTCCATTATGTAAGGACTCAAAATCAGCGACATAGATATTTTTGTATCTCTTTGCCATCAGGATCACTTTACTAGTCACAAGGTTTGTGACCGTGCATATTTTTGACACAAATTCTACCTTGTTGCCTTTGTTACAGATTTGAGAGACACTCAAAAAGCTGTAATTCAAGCCATTCATGTAATAAATTTCCCGATTGAGTGAGTAAGAGACTTCCCAATTCTTCCTACTCCCAAAATGTATCCCTTTTTTCCATTACCAAGGGATACACTACCTTCGTGCAAGTCCTTTAATGAAAAGAAATCATTTGTACTTCTAGTCATGTGCTTCGAGCAGCCGCTATCCATGTACCATTGTAGGCTGCTCCCTTTCACTGTTCCCTGCACAAGATAATCAGGAGTTAGACTTAGGAACTCAAACGAGTTTGGGTCCCTTGTAATGAGGAAAGGAGTGAATTAGGGCTCTTTTGGTCCAAGCAGGCATTATATGTTTTTTATGTGAATGACCAGGTTCCCTAGCAGTAGTTACTTTTTCAGCAAAAACTTTGCCCTTATGTTGAGATTGGAATCTGGCCTTATATGTTTCCTCAAAGTGCCAGGTGTTACCATAGTTAGTGCATAGCCAATTTTCATATACAGTGATGTACTTGCTATGGGGGTTGTAGGAAGTCTTTTCACTTTGGAACCTGATTCGTTGCATGTTTCTCCCATTGTTTGTATACATAGCAGTGATTGCATCAGAGGACCAGGTCCACTTAAGAGATTATTCTAAGTCACTCTTGACTCTACCTAGATCTACCTGAAGTTGTCTGTTTTCTCAAGCTCAACACACATACTAGATTTCATTGATTTTAGCTCATTTTCAAGCCTAAGATATGCCTCACTTGCAACTTTCTTTCCCTTTTGAGTGTTCACATTCCTATTTTTCCTTCTTAGCTCCTCAATTGTTTCCTTTAGGTCTACAACTACTACCAATAAGCCATTTCTCTCATGCTCTATGTTTGCAATTCCCTCAGCCAAGATATCATTTTCCCTTTTTAAATCTCAATGGTCTCTTTTAGATCATCCATAACCACAACTAGATTAGCTTTCTCATGTTCTATTTCTCCTAGTTCTATGGTTAGCACATTTTTATCATTGATGAGATTGTGATATGCATCAATTAAAACATTAGCCAAGGATATAAGCTTCTTTTGAAAATAGTATTTAAAATTTCTTTGAACATTTTGAAGGTTTACCTTATCTTCATCGTCATCTTCCTCATTTTCATCTGATTTAGCCATTAGAGAAAAGATGGAATCATAATCAGCTACTTCACTTTCTACTGCCATCTTGGAGCTGTCACCTTGCCTGTCATCTTCTCCATATTCACTGGAAGGGTCTCCCCATGTAGCAAGAGCCTGTTTTACAACGTTATCAGCAACGTCTTTTCTTTTGAATCATTTGTCAGGAACCTGGTTCCTCTTTGCTGCTTTGCAGTGTTGTGTTTGTATTGATCTTGCTTGAGAAGAGGTCAATCCTTGATGAAGTGTCCTGGCTTTCCACACTTATGATATAGGTCATAACTTTTTGGCTCTCTGGAGCTGCCCCTTTTTGGAATGCCTCCATTTCTACGAATGATTTTCTGAAACCTTTTTGTCAGGTAGACCATATCAGCATCCTTACCACCTAAGTCATTGTTGTCTGTCTTGGGGACCAGGTTCTTATCCCTTTTCGGCTCTCTTCTCTCATTGTCCTTCTTCTTCTTCATTTCATAAGTCTTCAAATTGCCAACAAGTTTGTCCATGGTCAGCTTCTGCATATCTTTTGCTTCTATGATAGCATTTACTTTGCTTTCCCAGGAACAAGGTAATACACTAAGTATCTTCTTAATGAGTTTTTTTACTGGGGATGATCTCTCCCAGTTAGTGAAGCTCATTGATGATAGATGTGAAGCGAGTGTGCATATCCTGAATGGATTCATCGCCCTTCAATTTGAAAAGCTCATACTCTGTGGTCAACATGTCAATCTTGGACTGCTTTACTTGTGATGTCCCTTCATGAGTTGTTTGGAGAGCTCCCCAAATCTACTTAGCTGATTGGTATGCTGAAATCCTGTTGTACTCATCTGGTCCAATCCTACAGACGAGAATTTTCTTAGCTCTAAAGTTCTTTTTAATAGCCTTGTGGTCAGCATCATTATATTCCTTTCTAGTTTTAGGAACTATCACTGCGGGTCTCCAATGGTCTTTATAGGAACGAAAGGTCCATCACAGATGACATCCTAGAGCTCTGAATCTTCAACCATGATGAAGTCGTGCATCTTTATCTTTCACCAACCGTAGTATTGTTCATTGAACCTTGGTAGTTTATAGGTATACTGGCCTTCTTCGAAGTTTGGCGGAACAACCATGGGGATCCTTTCTAGGTGTTAACCTGATAGAAAACTTGCTCTGATACCAATTTATAGAATATAAGGGTCCACCAAACTCTACAGAGAACCAGGTTCTCTATTAGTTCCCATAGAACACACGCACATTGCAGTGAGTAAATGGCAATGGAGTTTTACGTGAAAAACTCTTAGCTCACGGGATCAAAAACCACGACCTAACCTTGTAGGATTTAAACTTCACTACTGAGCAACTTTAGATTACAACCTATTGTAACCTAGGAATCAGGGGCAGCCCAAGGGTCAATCCACTAAAGCAAATGCTTTAGGCCCCTAAATTTTGGGGGCCCCAAATTTTTCTTTTTGTTTTCTACTCGTATTTGTATTGAGATCCCGATTAATCTAGATTCGTATTGTGTAAGGCCAAGTAAAAGAGAGAACGCACTTTAACAAGATTTGTTTAAGGAAATTTTACCTCATATAGCAAAGGTTGATACTTTATTTATTATAAACAAATACCGTTTTAAAAAATTATCTCATATAGCTACCTTTTAGTTTTTATCGCAAAATATCAATTTATGGCCACTTCCTACCTTTAAGCCATTAAATACGCTGCGTATTATTTTTCTCTCTCCTTTTTTCTTTTTCTTTCTCTCTCACAAATTATAGTATAGAAAGTAGACTTCTCTCTCCGCGATCTCTCTCTCCAATTTCTCTCCGAAACAACACCATTATCTTCCCCATTCTCTCTTTCAACGATTCTCCACTGATTCATCTCCATTGTCTCTCTCACTTTCAAATTTCTTTGCTCAAAAAAGTTATGATAAGTAGAAGCAAAGATCTGGGAAAAAAAAAGATAAAGGAGAAACAAAGATCTCGAGAAATACAAATGCAGATCTCAAAATTTTCAAAGTAGAAATGAGAGATTCACTACCTGGACGACTCAGAGGGCGCCGGTACCGGCGGCGATGCCCCACATGGTGGCCGCCTGGATATCGGTGGATTGGGGATGGAGTTTGGACTGAGGAATTTGAAGAGTCTGTTGCCTTTTATTTCATTGTATTTCAATGTATCTCGGTGTATTTTATGTATTTTATTATATTCATCGTCTTTAGTGTTTTCTACTTTTTTAATATAATCACTGTATTTAACTGTATTCGATATAATTATATAATTTCAAAGCTTCACTTTGTTTCACTATTTTGTCCAGCAGCATATATTCAGCAGTATGTATTCAATGTATTGTAGAATATATTCATATATTTTTTTAATTAATTAATATATATATATATATATATATATATTCAAATGTATCTGCAGTATGTATTCATATATTTTTGCATTTTAGATGACCTCTTATACTTCATGTATTCTATATTTTTTTTATGTATTTAACTGTATTCAATGTAATTATACAATTTCAATATATAAATCAATTTGTAAAGATACCACTAAAAATATTTTAGTAAAGATACCACTAAAAAAAGAAAGGATGGATTGAATCTCTGAAGATTGCTTTATTTTTGGGGTATTTTTCAATTGAGAATCTTTTCCATAATTGGAAATACAAATTTTGTGTGTTATAATTGAGTTTGTTGAGTTATATTAGGAGTCTATCGCGTTAATTGATTCACTTACCATTTTTAAACAGTTGAAGACCTTTCTTTTCGCAAATTTCGTTACTGTATTCACGAATACAGCTCGTGAATACGTATGAATACAGTCTATATGTTAGCTCTAATTTCCTTTTCTCGCCGACTTTTCCTATTGTATTCATGAATATATTAGCTTAAATACATCAAATACACTCTATAACAAGTTAAAACATAGCTGTAGGAAGTAATTTAGTAAATGGTAGCTATAACAAGCTAATAATCCCTAAAACATAGTGGTTTTTGAAAATTTCTCTTTGTTTAACCACAAGACTCAAACCCAATAAATCTAATTAACTTAAATTGGATCATATACATCTCACAACAATCTTTAGAGGTAGGATCTAGCTATATTGGGCATTTTAAAATAAAAAGTAAAATATTTTATAAAAGGTAAAGATAAAAAATAAGACTTGGACAATTGAAGATACCAAAAAACGGATTCTAAACGTTTATTACGCGTTTTTAGTGAGAAATGTAAAAGGAGAATAATAATGTAGGTACTTCACTAATTATGTTAATCGTAAAATTTAATAATAAAAAAATTTATATTTGCGACAAGAGTTTAGGGAGAGTGATTCTCTTTCTCCAATTAAAAGTCATATTATTCTCTGTAGAAAGAAAAAGAATTTTATTTTTCTATAAGAAAATAAGAGTTGAAGAGTACCGTTGAATAAAACTACATTCGCATTCTTTTTTTTCTTTTTTTCCCCTCAGGTTTCAAGCGTTTCAACAAGTATCTTAGAAACATCAAAAAATATTTCGAATCAAGTTATCAACTTCTTGAATCTGAATCTATTATCTAAGATCAACAATATCTTAGGAGACATTAAATTATTTTTAAAAAAAACTATTAACAATTGTACGTTAAAAGCTAGAAAAATAGACTTTAATTCAAAATATAGATGAATTATTATGTATTATTTTTCTTTTGAAAGGTCCTAGATTAAAAATTGGCTTTAGGCCACCAATCTTCTTGAGCCGCTCCTGCTAGGAATTAACCTCTTAATCCCTCACTAACTTGTAACACTCTATCACAAGCCACTTTGTAATAACTCTATTACAAAGATGTTAAACCTAGGAATTAACCTCTTAATTCCTAGCTAACTTGTAACACTCTATTACAAGCCACTTTGTAATAACTCTATTACGAAGAGTTTACAATTTGATTAACTCTAGCCAAGACACAAACACAAGGGTTTGTGATTTAGAAAGACTTCCTGCACAATGCTTCTAACTAAGCTAAGTAGGAATTACAATTAGAGTGCTTTAACAAAGGTACAACAACACAACTAAGGACATATAATAACTTCAATACATGGAACTGGTCTTGGTTACGTTGTTCTTCGTTCTTGATGCCCTTGAGAATCACTTGCAAGATTGACACAAACTTGAGAGAATGCTTGGTAAGTTCTTGAATGTGCAAGTGATTTGTTTTTATCTTGCTTGATGTTAATAACTCATTTATAACATCACTTGAATGATGTAAGCAAGTTAGGTAAAGGCCATTCCGTCGACTGCTGCTTTGTTTGTGCACTGTAGCGTGTGCAGGCAACAACTTTACAGCTGTGAAGAGTTGACTTGTACAGTCCCACGGGAAATGGTAGCTATTTGTTTCCTCTGTTATTCCTTTGACTCTGAAGAGTTGAACAGTGTTTCCAACGAGAAACTTGTTGATTTTGAGTTCTTGAGGATGTATCACAGATTCCTTATCTGATTCTTAAACATAATTTTATTAGATTATCAAAATATGACAGGAAAGACATATAACCTATCAATACCCCTTTTATAACTAGTAGACTATATGTCTCGTTAGATCTTAATAGATCTTATTCAACAAATAATATGTGTAATAGTTAAGCAAAAGATTTTATTTATCTATTTAGTAAAGGAGTTCAATTTTTTTATTAATCTTTTTTTTTTATAGTATAGGAGTTGAAAAGAGAGGTAATGATGAAAACAAGTTCCTCAATCATTTAAAATAGAACCAAATCATGTGCTACAAAAATACGGGCAACATGAACTCACATGATTGCTAATATATGATGTCTGATTATTGAATACTCACAAAAGATATTACTCACTTGAAACTTAAACCACCACCCCACCCCTATTGCACCCCTCACTCCTCTTATAGTAATGGTCAACTCGACGACTTGTGAACAACTTCTCCATCACTTTCTCTCCTAGCTCACATGTCCGTGACAACTACCTAGTCAATTACTAATTCAAATCTCTCTTACCCCTTCCATTTATGGTAAATCAGTTTTTCAAATATCCACTAAGATCTAACGAATCAAAATTTTAAGCATCAAGCTTTTGACTAGCTAATCACATGGTAAAACTATGATTATCAGTTTAAGAGTGAAAAAATTTAATGTCTGTTTTAGTTTGTTTTTACGATAGTTTCTAATTGTAACTCCTCAAAAAGAGAGTACAAAAAATTTCGATACCAACCTAATATTCTCTTTGTCTTATTTAATACGACCTTAGTTTTGAAGAGTCAAATACATGTATACTACAATTATTATTTTTTTCAAAATACTTTTGAATAATCAAATCATGTTTGGGAATGGATAAATTAACCCTTATATATAAAGTCCAAGCTTTTTTTCCGGGAGATGTAACGTGCAAATTGTTCAACTCTACCAAGATATTAGTATTTCATTTTGAGAAGGGGTGACGGCAACTCCACTATCAAAATGTATCTTAAAATCACTCCAATTAAATGCGACAAAACAAAAAGTAAAAAAGGAAAGCAACAGTTGGCTGTTGCAGTTGCAATCACGAAGTTGCAGCAATTCAAATTCTAAGGAAGAGAGAAACAAAGGCCTAGAAAGACCAATGTATGGAGTCAACCAAGACGCGTGCGTCAATTTGGCTTGGCGTAGCCTGGACGGAACGCTGTCTTTTGTCGGTCACATTATTCAATGCTAATGCTTCTTTTGTCCTCTCTATTTCACTTTCTACAATAAGCACACCTTTCAAATTTTATGTACTTTTCTTTCTCACTTAACTCGTAATCAACCGTCAATATTTCAATTCTTAAATAAACATTGATTCCTCTACATTACATACATAATCAACCACTCATTCATAAACCCCCACCACATTGCATACACAATCAACTACTCAAAACAATAATAAATCAAGTCATTCCTTTATATTCAAGTCCGTTTTATTATCCGTACATGTTTGTGCGGGTCCAATGAATTAAGACAAATACATCGTATAGTGATTCCACTTTATTCGAGTCTGATTCGTTAGCGCGCATGAGCACCTCCACTTAATTCAAATGTGCAGATAATATCATACTAAACATGGTCACCGACATTCACAATCAGCAGATGGCTTAAAGTACAGAAAAATAGAATGCAGGAGTTTTTGAAAGCCATTCTTCTTTCGCCAAATACACCTCAGCTAATTCAACTGCAATGAGTAGAATTTTTAATATTTGTGTACACAACATACTCATTAGTCATTACGGAAATCAACATCAAACTAAATACACAATGGTACAAACACATTATACATCTGCAGGTTGTAAAGCTACAAATTCCAGACGACAACGTGACCTACTGACAACAAAAATAACTTCTAAACTAGCTTCTTGTTTGGAAGGTATTCTTTTTCTTTTTCTTTTCGGGGTGATGAAATCATGCTTGGAAGTTTTCTCCTCAAGATCGAGACCTCTCACGTGGCGGTGGTGAACGACTGCATTGGTAAAGATCATGACAAAATTAGTGTAATTGAAAACTTAGGACTTTGAAAACAGCATGAATAAACCCACACAACCTACAAAACCTTCGGGGTGGGGGGTGAGACGAAAGAATGAAAACAGAAAAGATTGTGAAGGGACCTGTGATATCTCTCATTGACAGGGCTTTCTGCTCGACGATACTCAGGACTTCCCCTGGTGCGAGGCCTTGAGTTTAGAAGTGCTCCATGCCCATAGTCAGGACTACCCCTATCCCTTCTATATGGGCTAGGCGAACGCCGATGGTCATAACCTCTCCTGCCAGGTGACATGTCACGGCCTCTTCTGTCAGGACTGCGACCATTTCTCTTGTCATCATCGTCTCGAATCGCAAATTCTACAGAAATAACTCGATCCATGAACTTGCTGTCAATTTGATCAAAAACCTCAAATTAGTGTAAAACTGCAGCAGCCACGAAAAAAGAGAAATGTAGTAATGGCATTAGGACAGCTTCAAGGCGTGTGCAACAAAAGGGCAGCGAGAATGAAAAGAAAGAGGCACCAGTGTAGTTCAATGGTTGAAGAAGTGGAAGACCATTAGAGACCAAAATTCAAATCCCAACAGGGACAAAAAGTTTAGGTGATTTTTTCAAATTTGCCCAAGCCTTGGTGGATAGAGTTACCCGGCACCGGTACTGGTGGATCCAGGTGCCCTGCGGAACAGTCGAGCTGCCACAAGCTAATCCAAACACTACCTTAATCCCAAAGAAAAGAGAGTGGAAAGAAAGAGGATGATGAGGAAGGAGAAACAGAAAGAAAAAAAAGAGAAGAAAAAAGCTGCTTGTCTACTGATTTTCAATAATATCACCCTAGATGGAAAAGAATATCTGCATTTTAACTCCAGAAATAATTATCATCCCCATAATGAAGGAAAAATGGACCCTTCAACATTTTGTGCATACACTGAGTCATTTCCCTGTCGAATTCACAGAGGTTAATTATGGTCTTGTGAAATGGAGCACTCACTTAGCACGAGTAATCAATTTATCCAGCAACAATGATATGTATGATTCTAGCTATAAGAAAGTAAAGCAGAATACTCAAAAAAGGTCCTTTTAAACTGCTAACCTCATGTTTGTCGCTTCTAATGCTCTGCTAGCATCATCCTCGGACTCATACTGAACAAATGCAAAATTCCTTCTGATTCGAACATTTGATATTCTACCATAAGGCTCAAAATACCTCTCTATGTCCCTTGTCCGAGTATGAACTGGATCAAAGTTGATGACAAATAAAGTCTTGGAAGGTTTAGTATTTGCAGCAGGTTTCCTGGAGCTGTCAGGCCTCCTGCTACCACCACGATCCTCCTGCAAAATATTAGTCAGGTCAGTTCCGCATATAACATCAAAGGGAAGTGCATATTTCCACACCAAACTGATGCTATAAATACTCTCTGCCAGGGTGCTGCAACTCCGCAATTCAACATCATACCTTAGTCCATTCTACACGAAGCCTGCGTCCCTTTTTACCAAACTCTATCCTGTCAAGTCTTCTAATTGCATCATCAGCATCACGCTCGTCCTCCATATAAATGAAAGCAAATCCTACAAAACCAAAAGCGCCATGAAATCAAACCAGAAAAATTCAGTTACATTTTTCATACATAAAGCTAAGCTAAGATGCCTCCTGCCAATATATGTCAGCACACTACAGAATGCGGCTAGATCAAACTTACCACCCAAAACCCCTCATGAGTGAGGGGGGAAGGGGGGAAGGGGAAAGAAAAATCTGTATGAAGGAACTCAACAGCAGCCACTGGATCCGAGATGATCATGCTATCTATGTTGAAACATTTCAGGTATTGAGGACTGAGCAAGGTCATGAGGAATGCAAAAGGCAATGGTCTCAGTAAATTGTAGGATGGTAGAACCATGGCAGATCACATTTGTTCTTTCAGATAAACATAAGAATATGTATCTTTGGCACAAGCCAAAAAAGAAACGCAGAGAACCCTTCATCCAGGAAGATCTAGGAATTCCAAGTATCCTGCGCGAAAGAAAATATTGAGATTGGGAGTTCAACTACACATAACTTGTCTTTTCTCCAGATAAAACAAATTAGAGATATCATTTCCATCAAGCAGAAAGAAGACAACAGCTGCATCTTTATTTGATGCAATTCAATAAACATAAGTCATTTATCGGAACAAGTACCAAAGAACTTAAACTTCCGTGGGAAAATACACACACAGATATATAGTGCAGAGAACCTAAAAAAGAAAAGAATAGATTCATTTTAAAAGTTAGCGGAGAACTTCTCTGCATAATCGTGGACTAGTCCTTCATCAGACATGATAGGCATCATGGAAACAAGTGTTAACACACAGTTTACCTTAACGGCTTAACCCTTTCGGTTTCTATCTCTAAGAGATTACTTCCTTTCAAAGAATAACAAGAAATCAAATTAAGTCAAGAGAATGGTAGGTTTACCAGATTTCATATCCACCCTATCAACCTTCCCATATCTTCTGAAAAGCCGCTCAACATCTGACTGGCGGGCTTCAAACTCCAGATTGCCACAAAATATGGCCCTCATGTCAGGCAATTTTCCCCCTTCAGTGAAACAGATAGTGTAAGACAACTACACGAAGCAAAGAGATATATGGAAAGCCATACATAATTCCTTTAACATGCAACAAAAACCCACGACATTTTACATGTTAAGTCTTCCCTTATCCCTTTCCCGTCATAAACTCAGCCAAGTTATGCATTCACCACTTCGACAGGGTTCAATCAATAAAGCTACTATCACTACCCTGAATTCAGTTGCAAATACTGTACACTATACCGTTCTTCAAACTATAAAAACATCAAACACTTTCAAGTTATCGAATTATATTTGATTGATGCTGTCGTTGAACTAATCAATTTCTTAATTATCGCTTTCTCTTATACTCCCTTGTTACCACTTTATATGAAACTTTTTATTTTGCGATATCTAAGATATCTCCCACTCTCAGTCTGGAAGATCCCCCAAATTAAGAAGCACAAGAATTAAAACAAAAAGAAAAAAATCACGAAACATTCTTTAACAGTGTTCAAAAAATGCAGTTACAAAATGCATATATGAAATTAGAGATAGCAAAATGTAATGGATCTGTGATATAAACGAACAGAAATGGAAATATTACCTGAAAATGGAACCTTTGCTAATTGGTGAAATTTCAAATTTTGCTCAAAAATAATAATCTGAAGAGAGATAAAAATAAAAGGAAATTATTAAGCAAAGAGATCTAACGAAATTATACTGCAAACTCCCAATAAACCGAGAGGAGAGAATCGAAAAATCGTACCTTTGAAGCTTTTTTTTCGCAGCCAAAGTAAAGGTAACTCGAGTAGATTACGAGATTTTAGATCAATAGCGAAGCAAGATCTCAAACGACGTCGTCGGCTTGATGAATTACGGGTTTCTTTATTTGGTCTAGGCTGCGCATAAGCTCAGTCCACCATCCTAATCCGTTTCCCTCGGGCTTGAGGATCACAGCCCAATGTCTAGGCCCATTGTTGTTGAGTAGTTTGGGTCAAAATATCATGGTGTAGCCAGTTTTCACACTGGTCAATCAAAAATAGTCAGCGTTTACCAAGTCAATAAAAATAGTCATTATTTTGCTGCAACAGGGACCGGTCCCGTATAATTTACGGGAGTTCTGGTGCATTTGTGTACGAACTCCAGCATATTATGCTGGATCTGTATATTTTGCTAACTCCTGTAAAATTTGCGGGAGACTGGAGCACCAGTGCTCCAAACTCCAGTATATTATACTGGATATTTATACTTGCTGGAACTCCCATAAAATATGCGGGAGTTCCAGCATAATTATGCTTGAACTCCCGTAAAATTTGCGGGAGTTCCAGCATAGTTATCTAGGAACTCCCGTAAAATATGCGGGCGTATTTTCCGGATTTTGAACATTGTTTTCGCTCAGATTTCTCTTTACATAAAAAGTGGTTAAATTTAGATGACTTTTGAAACTTGGCTATTTTTCAACGACTAGTAGTAAATCTGGCTATTTTTAAATTTCGCCACTTTCAAGCCTAGATGCTATGGGCAAATCAGTCAGACTATAATTGTTTTTTCATTAACGATAAATAGGTAATTAAAGAAATCTTATAAAAAAAACTCAATATAGGTGAGGCAAGTATAACAATATCATAAAGCATAAGGGATATTAGCGTCACCAAGCGAAACATGGAGGAGATCTTAGAAATGATCCCGAACAACATTTGTGCTTCAAATTTGGGGGAAGTGCACAGTTAGCCCGTAATAAGACATATATTTACTTTTAAGTCACTGTTTAAAATATCTTCAGTCTTTAGTCACTGCTTTAATAAACTTTTATTCGCTCGGACGAAAATACCCTTCTGCTCATAAAGTTCAGGACCAAGTGTCCTTAACTTATGAGCTTGTTATTGTAAGTTCAAGACTAGTTGTCCTTAATTTATGAGCTTGTAAGTCTAAGTTTGGGACTACCTGTCCTTAATTTTTGAACTTGTAACTCTAAGTTCCGGACTACATATCTTTAATATTTGAACTTTGAACTCGAAGTAAGGACTACATGTCCTTAATTTATGTGATTATAACTCTAAGTTAATGACCAAGTGTCCTTAATTTTTGAACTTCCAACTCTAAGTTTAGGACCAAGTGTCCTTAACTTATGAGCTTGTTACTGTAAGTTCAGGACTAGCTATTATTAATTTATGAGCTTGTAACTCTAAGTTAAGGACTACATGTCCATAGTTTTTGAGCTTGTAACTCTAAGTTTAGGATTACCTGTCCTTAACTTTTGAATTTGTAACTCTAAGTTCAGGACTACATGTCCTTAACTTTTGAACTTGAAACTCGAAATTATGGACTTTAAACTTGTCTTCATTAGAAATTCATCCTCCACTTACAAACTTTGGGTTGACAATGTTTTGGACAAAGTAGTTGCCTTGGTTGCCTCTTTGAAGACAAGAGGTTCAATTGCACCAGAGGAAAAATTTGTAAATCTAATCGAGAAGTTATTGGAACAAAAGAAAACTACATTTCACAGGGTTGATGAAACTGATCTTAGTTTGAACATCAATTATATGGATTCGAACCAAACGTCTCCCAGGAATGGAAAGAAATTTGCCTTTTGGTCACCTGAAATAGGTTCGGAGACTATACAAAAATGACTTGAATAGTTTGTTATGTGGGTTGTGGATAGCTATTTATCTTGCAAGGCAGTTGATTGTCATCCATCATAGTGTGTTCTTGAGTGTATCTACTGTTAAATCTTATGATTTCAGGAGAAAAGGGAGATGGAGAGACTGACAAGGAAGAGAACGTGGACAGAAAAGAGATAGAAGAAAGGGTAACACCGTTTTTTCATATCAATTTTAATAGACTAGTGGCTACTTTTGCCCAGTATTAAAAATGTTGGTTAAAAAATAAATGCCACTTTAAAAAATGGCTAACCCACACAATTTTTACTCAAATTTGAATTCTCCTAAGATATTTTGCTCTTTTTAAATTGTTTGTATGCTTTGGTCTTCAAACAAAAAGAGACTTGCATTGGCACTTTTTCTATTTCTATGGAATGAATTCATTTTAGGGAGAATTATATTGCATATCACTTGGCTCAATAGCACGTCAAAAAATGGATCACGTTTGAAGTCCTTACTCAGCGTGGCTCAGGTTGTATATAATGTGAAAATTACTTTTCACCCATTAGCCCACTCCTTTTAATTTTTTTCTTTTCTCTATTCTTCTTCTCCTCGTGTCCCAATTTTGCATCCCAATCTTTCTCAATCATTATTATTCTCCATTAACGCTCCTCCAGATTCAAAGCCGATAATCACTATTTGGATGAAGAAGAAAAAATAATACATAAAAGAACTAGTTTTTTGGAGTCATATGAAGATCACTTCCTTCGATGGAGTGGAAAGAACTGTGTTTGCACTAAAGAGGTTCACTAGGTAGGTTATTGGATCACCAAACTAGAAAGAAGGTATTGGCATGGTCTCAGTCTTATCCTCATTCCACGTGTAATTCTAATTCCTATGGTTGATTAAAAATTTAGAAAATAGAAGTCACCATTAAAGGTGTCCCAAAGCTTCGATTTCATAAATTGTGTTTTTTGATTTGTTAGTTGTTTGGATTGGATGTTGTTCCAATTGATTGAAATCATTAAGAAAAGTTCAAAACTTAAATTTGAAGTGATTTGGAGTAGATTTAAGTTAGATTTGAGTTAAATTTCAGAAAATCCCCAAGAAAGAAGAAGAACATGTGAAGCTTTATTGATAAGATTCATCTGTATAATAATGTATAAAATCGTATAACTAGTATATAATAGTGTATAAATAACTCTCATACACAATAATACATTATTTACATGTATTTGTTAAATTTATTACATATTCTTCTTCTTCTACACGTATATACATAGGTATCACGAATATTTTTTTTACAATGCTTATACATATTTATACACTTTTATACAACTATATATATATATATATAATGTACCTCTTTGTATAAAAGTGTATAAATATCTCTGACAAACTTCTTATACGATTTCACTTGCAGTTTTTGTTCAAAACTAGTCAAAAACTCCATTAAATGACTTCAAACTTTGTATACAACATAATTATACTATTTCTAATAAGTTCAAACAATACCCACTCCAAATTGTTGAGTTTTTGTTTAAGATGAAATAGTCTTAAAATGAGAGTGAATGAGAAATGGAGGGAAAATAAAATTTTGAGTAAAATTTTAAGTTTCCCTCTTTTTTTTAATGAGACATTGTCCCACATTGGTAGAGGATAAGAATTTTGGTGGGTTTATATACAAATGCACTTCATGTAGCTCTTAAAGAGTTAGGAAGAAGACAAGCCCCGTGCCGTCGTCATCGCTCGCTCGCTCGGCTCGGCTTCGGCTTCGGCTTCGGCTTCGGATTTGGTCAAATGATTGGTTGATTAATTTTTTGGCCAAATTTATTTGTTAATAATGAATATTAACGTGATATAATATGTGTTAGTAACAAATATTTTCTAATCCGTGTATTGTGTTGTACCAACAAGCAACAACCCGCCTAGTGCACCTCCCACCATGGCCAAGTGCTCCTCCCACCAAGCAAGTGTTCATTCCACTATATTATGTGCTTCCTCCATGATAGCCTAGTGCTTGTTCCACCATGGAGGGAAGCGGATTTCTCTCAACTGACTACTATAAATATGAACAGCAGTTAAAGAGAAAATACACCGGAAAAAAATACTCGAGATACGCTCTGTATACACTCGATATACATTCGGTATACATTCGATATACACTCTGTATACACCCGATATACACTCGATATACACTGGAAAAACGAATTGCAATATGATATCCTCTTCAGTAAGAATTCAACATAGGCTATACATTGCATTCCTTCCTCTCAGAATTTACATTTGACTTCTGAGTTGTCCTTCTTTATTTTGCATTGTTTTTAATTACAAACAAAGCATCCATAAATGTGATTTGCTGCCGAACTTTGTGTTCGCTGAAATACTGAGATTTGAAGTACCGCTACACCAGTATGTAATTCATTCTATCTTGGGAGGAAATAACTCATAACCTTGGGTGTGAGCACGTGATTTTTGCCTTATACGAATTATTCCCAGAAACTCAAACAAAATGATTTCTTTCATTATTTTACAATTTTGTGAATTTTGTGTTATTTTCTGTTAATTATTTGCATTTTATTGGTGCATTTTAATTCATATGAAAAATATAAAAAATACATTTGGCAGTTGCATTTAGGATTTAATTTCGTATTTTAGGATTAATTAGGGGTTAATTTATTTTTAGAACAAAATATAAAGAAAATAGCAAAAATAGTTCGTTTTTGCATTTTTAATTGTTAAATTTTGAATTTGTCTTGAGTTTACTTTAAATAGGACTTAATCAATTTTTAGGAATTAATTAGCTTAATTTTGAAAATAAATTAGGTCTTTATTTTAATTTTGCATTTTAATGAAATAAAAAAATAAAAAAATAAAAATAAACATAAAATGAAATAAAAAGAAAGAAAACAAAGAGAACAAGTAAAGAAGAAATTTGGGCCATGTTTGAAAGAAAAATACCAGCCCAGGCCGGTCGCCCCAAGCCCAAAACCATAACCCTCACCCGGCCTGCCCCCACATAATCCAAACGACGTCGTTTGGTCATTTTAATCTGGACCGTCTAGGTCAGTTAATCAGACGCTCATGAACTGTGGGTCGTTTAGTATATAAGTGTCTGAACGGACACCCCACACCCCTTTAGGCCTTCATCTCTAATCATAGTCCCCCTCCCTCTAAAAAAACCCTAATTGAGCCGCCCCAAAATCCCCCGCCGGTAATGGCGGCGCCGACGCCGATGCCGGTGCCCCCAAATTAACACCATGGGATCCCCTCAGCCTCCCCATTCTGAATATCCAAGTCATTTCTTTCGAATCACCTCCCAACCATTCGAATATCGAATTAAAACTTTCCGGCCAAGACACTACCTCGCCCAAATCGGTCCAAATTAACACCCTGGGTCCCTTTCCCCTTCCCCCATCCAAATCCCCGGCTAGTTTTTCTCGAATCTGCCTCGAACTGTTTGAATTTCAATTTGAATGTCTTCCGGCCAAATCCCTAATTGCCCCAAACCACTCCAAATCGATACCATGTGATTTCTTTGCATCCCTCGTGTGGAATCCGGCTTCATTGGCACTCAAAATCTCACCGGAAGTGGGCTAAGTTCGAGTCCGGAACTGGTCTGTTTGAACAGTGAGTTTCTTTTTTTGTTTTCCTTTTTCTTTTTCCTTTTGGTGTTATTCTAGTTGTTAACAAGTGTTAATCTGGAAATCGACAAAGTCATCTTCAATTTCGTTCCATATTTGTTTCATTTTGATCCTTATCTGCCTGTTCATCTTAGTTTTTAGGTGTTAAGTTGTTATTCGTTCTGCTAATAGTTGGATTTGTTTGAATTTTTCTGTTTAAATAATGACTGGTAGTATTAGATCTCAATTATGATTCTGTTTAGTTAGTAATTATTTGAATGTCATTTGGTTATCAATTCTGATTAAGTTTAGCTTGTGATTAGTTTGGTTGATTGTTGCCGTTAATTTGTTTCAATGAATAGGTTAGTTAATAGTTTGAATTAGGATTGCATTTTTGAAGCTGAAATTCAGATCTTAGGAATTGTTAGGTATAACTGTCCTACATCAGTAGTTTAGGGATAAGTCGAGGGTAGTTGGTGCAATTCAGGGATAAAGAACCTTAGCAATGGATCTAGAACTTCCTAGAATATTCTAAAATGGGGTTCAATTTGAAATTTCAGGAAATATAATAGGATAACTTAAAAAAAAAAGTTAGTTCCTTAGGGACTTTTAAGCAAAGATGCTAGGATAACTTGAAAAAGAAGTTAGTTCCTTAGGGACTTTTAAGCAAAAATGCAAATTAAGAAAGGATAAAAAGGGAAAACTGAAAATCTAAAGTTCCCCTTTAGTTTTGCCTATAAAAGGCAGTAGGTAGTGCCTTGTTAAAGAAAGTTTTGGAGCCCCCAAGAACTCCCCCCAAAACCCTCTCTACAAATCTGAAACTAAAATTTGAATTTCAAATCAATAGAAGTTCAAAACCTTCCTCTAGATCTTAGTTCATGAAAACCAAAAACCAAAAACAAAACAAAATCCACTAAAAAATCCAAAAAAAAAATACACTGTTTTATTCAAGTTCTTAGCTAATTTCTAGTGTTGTAGCTGATTTGCTTTTCTTAGTCCAGTTTCTGGTAATTTGAAGTTTCAGAGGTGTTTCTGTTTGATTCCGAGTAGTTTTTGGGGATCAATCAAGTCATTTTGGCAATCAGTCGAGTGTTGCATTTCTGGAGTGTGTTCAAGTTTATTTGTTGCCGTGTTGATCTACCGCTGGTTTTGTTTTAAACTTGTTCCTGAAATTGCTGTGTTGACTGATCTTTATTGGATTTTGAACTCATTCCTGGGTTGCTGCTGTCTGTTACCTCCATTGTTGACCTTTCCTTCTCTTAATTTCCAATCCCAGGTACACGCTTGAATTCACACTGATGTAGACTCGAATTGGAATGAAATGAAATCATCTTTCCAGATCTATGCTCGTTTGGATGTTTATAATTGTAGCCTAGCAAATGATGTGTAGTTATATATGTTAGTTATTTGTTTTGTATTATAGAACAGTAGATACACATGGACTGTAATTAGGGACTGCTGAACTGTTATGATCATGTTAACATTCTGTTAATTTGCTAATTTGAATTTGTTAAGTTGTTGGTTTGTTTCACCACATCAATTAGTGCTAGTGTGAAGTTGTTTTAACTTTTGGTCTGTTCTACTATGGTGGTTAACTCCAGTAGGCAGTTAGTTAGTGATGGAAATTCAATCAAAATAGAAGCATCAGAATGTTTGAGTCTGTTTAAATTCGGAAATAATATACTTGTAATTACATGAAAGCACGCACGCTTGGCAATTTTAAAAGAGTGATTGACTCATTTTGTTGATTCACTTCTAGGTCCAAATAAATTTCACAATGTGTAATGGGTATAATTAGTTGGCTGTTGAGAATTTCGGAATAAGTTCGTTAGTTTGTCAAATGCACGAATTGAGCTTGTATGCAAAAAACACGCCTAGATCTGAATGTTAAGCCTGGGCGTCAATCTAAATAACTGGTAATTGCCCATTGTTAAACCTGACGTATAACCTTGGGCCTAAAGGCTGTCTATTGAAGCCCAATTTGAATTTAACTGTGTATTACTCTTACTGGGATGAGCTTGAGGCCCAAAGGCATTGCTGGATTTTGAATGAAAGTCAAGGACCTAAACATAGTAGTGCTTGAACCATCATAATTAATTAGGGCCCTTTTAGAGACAATATTGAATAGAAAATCATAGTTTACTTTAGGATTTGCCTTTTAAATAATGAGATGAGCATCGCCAAACAAAACACATAAATTGTGGGGCTCTCGATAAATGTTTTTGTTAAAATACGTAGATTTCGGGACAGGTCGTTTAGTGAATTTCACGGCCTTCTCCAAAGATAATAACGCGTTAGTCTCTTTAGGCGCGTATTTTAATAATATTACCTCTTAAACTCGGGTGCGTATTCATGTGACCCAAATCCAAATCTCAACAAAGTCGAAATGTGTCAACAACCATGGGTGCATTTATGTAACATGGTTCGAGACACGTTTTCACGACGTTGCAATTCTCGTTAAAATAATAATAAAAGTGGTTCACGGTTAAAAAACACATAAGCTAGAGCATGTCTTGAAATCAGATAAATATACCAAATATATTAGTTGAGCGACCGTGCTAGAACCACGGAACCCGGGAATGCCTAACACCTTCTTCCGGGTTAACAGAATTCCTTACTCGGATTTCTGGTTCGCGGACTGTTAACAGAGTTATATTTTCCTCGGTTCAGGATTCAACCGGTGACTTGGGACACCATTAATCTCCCAAGTGGCGACTCTGAATCTTAATAATAAATCCCATTCCGATTGTCCTTTAATTGAAAAAAACTCCTTTATGCCCTTACGGTGAAAAAGGAGGTGTGACACTAGGAGGGGATTAAATTCCTTAAGGAAACACAGTGAATTCAGTGGGCTCAAATTAATTACTGTCTCATTTATATTTATGTTTATACGCTAACGTTTTATTTTTCCAGAATTATTATTTACAAATACAGGATAATAAACCAAGGTACAAACAAGCTTAAAGAATTTAATTTATTTTTATTTATGTATTTGTGTTATCCTTATTATTCTGGAAACTAAAACCTTTGTGGTTTTGTGTACTCCCGTTTTGGAGAGTAAAGCCTTCGTGGCATTTTGTTGGAGATTAAAATCTACGTGATTTTTTAACTCCAGTTTTAAACGTTTGGTTGTGTCATTTTTTCAGAAAAATGGCTAATGAAACTGGAAACCAAGTTGTTCCGATGGTGACTGTCAACGCATCGGCAAGCCATGTTCCGACGATGACTGTCAACGCATCG
>MU739991.1:0-16576 GCA_026770625.1 Nicotiana glauca
TAGTGGCGACTCTGAATTTTAATAAATAAATCCCGTTCCGACTGTCCTTAAAATGGAAAAATTCCTTCCATTTATTATATCTCTTCCCGGGGTGTAGTAATAGCGGTAAAAAGGAGGTGTGACATTACCAATGCCAAATGATATTGTTTCAAACTATTATGATCAAAGTGATAATAAAGGACTCAATTCTAATTTCTTGCCTAATTTTACACAATTGAACGATGGAAACATTATTCAGGCACGTGAACCAGATCAGCTCATTTACTTTCTAAATCTCGAGACTAACTCGAGGAGCCCAGCTCGAATTCATGTGACAATCAGATTTCAAGTGAATAATCAAGTGGAGCTGTTTTAGCTGTGAACCAACACACACAATTACGGGGATAACTTAACTAACTAAAATAATTAGCTACTATACCACGCCACTCGTACAATTAATCAAACCTGATTCATGCCTGCCCATGACCCTTGCATTTTAAATCTGGAAAACTACAGGTTTAACTATTACAATCACAGACTTATCTTCATGTTCATGACATAGACAACTACAACAAACCTAAGCAATTCATACAGTTTAGTAGAATTTCAGAATTAGATAACCAGCAGTTCAAAGTCTCTCTAGTTAATTACAAAATAGGTTTCAAAAGTTCAAATTGATACTAAGGCTTAATTGAAATCTACAACTACAGGCTAATCTAATAGGGAAGTACATGCTAATCTAATGTTCAGTCTAATCGTGCGAGTCTCAATTCATTACATGCTATCATGAATTACTAATTAACTACAAGTCAACAAAACAAAACTAATGAAGGACTTCAACAGGAGAGGCCAAATTATCTCTTCATTTCATTTCAAAAGGCAGGGGAATACAAATGTGTACCTGAAATTGAAATACAATAAGGAAGCAAAGATCAGCAGCAATAATGACTATCAGCAGCAGTTCAAAATCAAACTCAAAGCCCAGGAGTGTTTTGAAAACCAAACATGATCGACAGAGTAATCCAAATAGTACCAAAATACTCAGAAATGACCCAGGAAATCAGTACACCTAACTAGCTAACCCACAATCTACTCGAATTGCCCTAGAACAGCTTCAACAAACCAAAACTTATCCAAAACCAGTCAAACAAACTCAAAATTGCTCAAAAATCAAACTAATGAACCTCTGAAATTTCTGGAACTAGAAGAATGGAATTCAGCAATTAGAAATCAGAATTAACTTGAATTATCTAATGGAACAGTGATATTTTTGGATTTTCTATTGTTTTTGGATTTTGAAGGTTTGAATTCCAAAACTAGATCTGAAGTTAGAGAGAAAGCTTTTTGGGGGGGAATTTTGGAGGCTGAAAACTTGTGGAATTTTTCAGGGGTGTCTAACTTCTTTCACAAGGTAGAGATGAATGCCTTTTATAGGCAAGATAGGGGAGAAACTTCAGATTTACATTTATACCCCTAGTCCCTTTTTAATTCTTTCAGTTTTTATCTATCTACCCCTCATTTCATGAGTTGTCACTCAAGTTACTACCACTAAAATCACTGAAATTCTACTTGTACCCCTATCTAGAAGGTTCTAGAGTGTTCTTTTACCTATGCAATGCCTATACTACCCTTGCCTTTGTTTTGAATTTACCATTTCTAGTAAAACTACCCTTTTCCATGCCTAAACTACCCCTGAAAACTTCTCAAAATTACTGACCAACCCAAACCCCTTTACTTTAGTTAATATTGACTATGGTTAACCTTATTTAATCTAAATCATCTATAACCAATCTTAAAATTGAACCTAATCAGTACTAATTACCACTAATATTGTCTCAACCACTAATAAACCACTAAAACAAAATTATGAGCTAAATTCGAATCAAATCCAAGGAAACAAAATAAACAGAAATTAATAAGAACAAACTAGGATCCTAGTTAACAAATTAATCAGAAATTAAACCTATACTACTGAATTAAAATCCCTATCAAGCGTATTTGAACTGAACTAATTACCAAAACAAGATTAGTTCCTAAAACAATTTACAAGATCATAATTGTGTTTCATGCATTAAACACTAATCCGATTAATTAACAGAGAATCTAATTAAACTAACAAGCTACCAAAGATCAGAATTAAACTAAAAAGATGATGATTAAATCAGAAATAACCAATGTTACTAGAACAAATTGCCTAATCAACACCCCAAAACAAATTACGAGAATCAAAGAGAGAACAAAGAAAAATAAAAGAAAAAAAACGAGAAGACTTACAGATTTAATCTCAAACTCGACTGACATCCCAAATTTGGCTGAGTTAATGTTACATGTTTATTTCATCTGAAATAAATAGGTAACATTAACTTAAACCCAAACGAGCCTTTGAATCCCAAAACAGCCTTAATTTTAAAACCCTAGATTGGCGATTTGATGAGTTATAGTGATGTTTGACAACAAATACGTGAAGATTTGTGATGAGGAAGGACGTGTGAGGGTGTGTTATGATTTTGAAGAATTTTGGAGGCTTTTAGGTTTTGGCCGGGAATTTCGGTTTAAGATTCGAGAAAATCGATGGGGATTTGAGGGAAACGGATTTGAGGGTTGGAAAGAGGAGGTGAAGGAGGGTATGGAGTGAAATTTTGGGGTTGTTTGGAGCTCCGCCGGCGGCGGCGGCGATTTTCGACCGGCAACGTTAGGGCGGAGGGCGGCGGAGATACGGCGGTGTTACAGGGGTATGAGGAAGGAGGTTTGTGTCGATGATTTTGTGAGGGTTTTATGACATTTTTATTAAAATGCAAGATCAAATTTGGGCCGTCGGATGAAGGTGAATGGATGGCCTGGATTTGATTTGGCATTTAAAACTCAAAACGATGTACTATGATCCCTATACTACGTCATTTCATTTGTCTCAAGGGCATGGGCATCTGGACCGGGTATTTTAATTGGGCTATGGACTGGGGGTAGAGTTTGGTTTGTTTGGGCTAGAGGTTAATTGGAGTAGCCCAAATGTGAAGCTCTTTATTTAAGAAAGGCTATTTTCTTTAATAGTTTTCCCTTCTTTTTATTTTTGCTTTGTTTTCAATTTTGTATTTTTATTTATATATTTTTTGATTTTGTTAAAAATGCCAACAAATAAAATCAAAGACCAATTGACTCTAATATGAAATTATTTAATTCCCCAAAATTAACTAATTTCTAGTTCCACAAATTAAAAATAAAAGTGCAAAGAACCATTTTTTGTCATTTTCTTTATATGCGAACAATTTTAACTACTAATTGACACTAAAATATGAAATTAAACCTAAATGCCAATGTATTTTTGTATTTTCCATATGAATTAAAATGCACAAATAAAATTCAACAATTACCAAAAATGCCACAAAATTCACAAAAATTATAAAATAATAAAGAAGTTGTTTTGTTTGAATTTTTGGGAACTATTTGCTTAGGGAAAAAATCACGTGCTCACAAGCATATCGTGCAAAATTTAAACGTGATGCAAGTTCCCATTGGACTATGAATGCTGTCATTGGACGGTTAGGATGACGTCATTAGACCATGACGTCCTGGGCCATGAAGCGCATAATAAAGGATTCGCAGGTTATGAAATAACGTTCTCAGGCTATGACAATGGTGCCTCCGAACCATGATGCCTTTGAATAATGATGTGCGAAATATAAAGTGGGGTCCTCAGGCCATGGCTTGGCATTCTCGGGCTATGAGAATGATGCCTCCGAATAATGACGCCCTTGGACAGTTTGGCGGTATTTCAGCCCATGCGATGCAGGATTTGGCGGTATTTCAGCCGATGTAAAGCGTAAATATAAATGGCGATATTTCAGCCGACAGAGATTTAAATATAAACTGGAGATATTTTAGCCGGTATAGAGAGTTAAATAAGGTTGGCGATGTTTCAGCCGATATAAAGCATAAATACAAATGGCGATATTTCAGCCGCCAAAGGTTTAAATATAAACTGGAGATCTTTCAGCCGATGTAGAGAGTTAAATAAGGTTGGCGATGTTTCAGCCGATATAAAGCATAAATACAAATGGCGATATTTCAGCCTACAGAGGTTTAAATATAAACTGGCAATCTTTCAGCTGATGTAGCGATTTGAATGTAGCTGGTGATCATTCAGCCGATATGAGGGATTTAAACAAAAGTGGCGATGTTTCAGGCATGCAAGATTTAAATAAAGCTGGCGGTATTTCAGCCGATGCAAATAAGAAACAACGATATTTCAGCCATGCAGGATGGAGACAGTGCTTAGTCTCGGAAGGTAGAAAAGTAGCCTTATGCAATGCAAAGAAATGCAGGATGGAGACAGTGCTTAGTCTCGGAAGGCAGAAAAGTAGCCTTATGCAATGCAAAAAAATGCAGGATGGAGACAGTGCTTAGTCTCGTAAGGCAGAAAAGTAGCCTTATGCAATGTAAGGAAATGCGGGATGGACGTAGAGCTTAACCTCGGAAGGCAGAAAAGTAGCCTTATGTAATGCAAGGAAATGCAAGATGGAGACAGTGCTTAGTCTCGGAAGGCAGAAAAGTAGCCTTATGCAATGCAATAAATAAAGGTGAAGAGTAACGAAATCTCTTAGCTAAGAGGTGACAATTGATAGTTAGTTGTCCTTGTGACCGTTGGGGAGGTCATGTGCGGATAGCACTTGTAAGTGAGCGATGATTCTGAGAGTTGTACTTCTAAAAAATATGAGTATGTAACCGGATCTGATGGTTCTATGTTTTGGGGTGCCTGCATTCAAAGAAAGATCGTGAGTTTTGTCAAGGGGAAGGTTAGTTCGTCTTCCCATGGACTGCGCTCGTCCTACTCGGCTCTTGTTTTCATTGGGGTAGCATTGCTAAACAAAGCAATTCTGATAGTAGCCATGCATAACTTTTAAAAATGTGACGTAAACACATAATAAATAAAAAATGATTTTCTTTTAGATGAACCGACGACTGCGATGCGGTTCAAGATATTGCGACCTCTTTTGCTCCGGAATTTTGAGGGTCCTCCTCAAAATTCTGCCCCAGTTTCCAATATTGGGGGGGGGGGAGATGAGAATTTTATTGAATTGTGACCGAACCCATATGGCTGCCTACGTATCCCCTCTTAAACGGGAATCAGGTCAGGCGTAGTTCAAATTACATCATACAGAAATTATAATGATTACACATGATAGCGTTTGACTGCATCTGAATTGATTGGTTTCAGCCAAACTTCTCCTTCTATTTCTGCAAGTATGAGGGCTCATCCTGTTAGAACCCGGTGAACCATGTACGGGCCTTGCAAGTTAGGAGAGAACTTTCCTTTGGCCTCATCCTGATGCAAAAAAATTTTCTTCAACACCAGCTGCCCCGGTGTGAATTATCTCGACTTGACTCTTTTGTTGAAGGCTCTGGACATCCTGTTCTGATACAATTGACCATGGCAAACTGCATTCAGTCTTTTCCCATCTATGAGGGCTAACTGCTCATAGCAACTTTTTACCCATTCTGCATCTTCAAGTTCCGCTTCCTGCATAATCCTCAGAGAGAGAATCTCTACTTTGGCTGGGATGGCTGCCTCGGTACCGTAAACCAACATATAAGGAGTTGTCCCAGTTTATGTGGGGACTGTGTTATGGTACCCCAATAAAGCAAAGGATAGCTTCTCATGCCACTACTTGTGTTTTTCTATCATTTTCCTCAGTATCTTCTTGATGTTCTTATTGGTTTCTTCTACAACTCCATTCATCTGAGGTCTGTAGGCTGTAGAATTCTTGTGCTTAATCTTAAAGGTTTCACACATTGCTTTCATCAGATAACTATTGAGATTGGAACCATTATCAGTGATGATTGACTCTGGGATGTTGAACTGGCAAATGATACGATCACGGACAAAGTCTGTCACAACCTTCTTGGTTACGACCTTATATGATGCTGCCTCGACCCATTTGGTAAAATAATCGATTGCCACTAGAATAAACCTATGCCCATTTGATGCGGTAGTCTTGATAGGTGCAATGACATCCATCCCCCAAGCGGCGAACGGCCATGGTGAGCTTGTTGCATTGAGCTCGTTAGGAGGCACCTTTATCATGTCTGCATGAATCTGGCAACGATAGCATTTCCAAACATAATGGATGCAGTCTGTCTCCATAGTCATCTAGAAATAACCGGCCCGGAGTATTATCTTGGCTAAGACAAAACCATTCATATGCGGACCACAGGTCCTTGCATGAACTTCTTCTAATAACCTGGATGCTTCCTTTACTTCGACACACCTTAGTAATACCAAATCGGGAGTCCTCCTATACAGGATTCCTCCGCTGTGAAAGAAGTGATTGGATAACCTCCGCAGTGTGCGCTTCTGAGTAGTGTTTGCAAGTTCTGGATATTCTCCTATTGACAGATACTTCTTAATGTCATGAAACCATGGTTTTCCATCCGCTTCTTCCTCGACATAAGCACAGTAAGCGGGTTGATCCTGGATTTTTACCAGGATAAGGTCAATGAAGTTCTTATCTGGATGCTGAATCATGGATGATAGAGTGGCCAATGCATCGGCGAACTCATTCTGAACTCTGGGGACATGCCAGAATTCTGTCTTTGTAAACCTCTTCCTAAATCCTGTACGTGATGCAAGTATGGGAGTATCTTGAGTTCTTGGTTGCCCACTCTTCTCAAACCTGATGTGTGAGCCAGTCGGAGTCCCCGATCACTAGTAACTCCTGAATGTTCATGTCAATGGTGAGCTTGAGCCCCAAGATTCAGGCTTCGTACTCGGCCATGTTGTTGGTGCATGGGAACCTGAGTTTGGCGGACACCGAATAAAGTTGGCCTATTTCTGATACTAGGACTGCTCCTATGACAACTCCTTTAAAGTTTGTTTCTCCATCGAAAAACATTCTCCAGCCATCATAGGATTCTACATTGTCTTCTCCTATGAAAGAGACCTCCTCGTCAGGAAAATACATTTTTAGAGGCTCGTATTCTCCGCCCACGGGATTTTCGGCAAGATGATCTTCCAGTGCTTGTCCTTTGATCGCTTTCTAGGTTACGTAGACAATATCAAATTCACTCAGCAAGATTTTCTATTTGGCTAGCTTGCCCATGGGCATGGGCTTCTGAAAGATGTACTTTAGCGGATCCATCCTTGATATAAGATAAGTGGTATAGGCACAGAAATAATGCCTCAGCTTCTGAGCTACCCAAGTCAGAGCACAACAGGTGTGTTCTAGCAGGGAATACCGGGCCTCGTATGGGGTGAACTTCTTGCTAATATAGTAGATGGCTTGCTCCTTTCTTCCCATTTCATCATGTTGTCCCAAAACACAGCCGAATGCTCCATCCAGTACTGCAAGGTAGAGCAATAGCGGTCTACCAGGCTTGGGCGGAACCAGGACTGGCGGCATTGACAGGTATTTCTTGATTCTGTCGAAGGCTTTCTGGTAGTCCTCAGTCCATTTAGTAGTGGCGTCCTTCTTTAGCATCTTGAAGATTAGTTCAGAAATGACAGTGGAATAGGCTATGAATCGGCTGATGTAGTTGAGCCTCCCCAGGAAACTCATAACCTCTTTCTTGTTCTTTGGCGGTGGCAATTCCTGAGTGGCCTTAACCTTTGACGGATCCAGTTATATTCCTCGTTGACTTACGATGAACCCAAGCAGTTTTCCGGCTGGAACCCCGAATGCACATTTGGCGGGATTTAGTTTCAAGTTGTACCTTCTTAGTCTGTTAAAGAACTTCCTCATATCTTCCATGTGATTAGTGGCATTCTTGGATTTGATGATGACGTCATCTACATACATCTCGATCTCTTTGTGTATCATGTCACAGAAAATAGTAGTCATGGCCCTCATATAAGTGGCCCCGACATTCTTCAATCCAAATGACATCATCTTGTAACAATACATTCCATACGACGTGATGATAGCCGTTTTCTCCTCGTCTTCTTCGTCCATCCATATCTGATGATATCCGGCAAAACAATCGATGAATGACTACAGCTCGTGCTTGGAGCAGTTGTCGATCAGGATGTGTATGTTCGACAAGGGGAAGTCATCTTTCGAACTGTCCAGGTTGAGGTCCCGATAGTCGACACAGACTCTGACCTTCCTGTCCTTCTTCAGCACTGGAACAATGTTGGCTAACCATGTTGGGTACTCCACTACCCTGAGACCTTGGCTTTTACTTGTTTGGTAACTTTTTCCTTGATTTTCAAAGTCATGTTTGGCTTGATCTTTCTGAGCTTCTTCTTTACCGGCGGACATGTCAGATCTATTGGCAGTTTATGAGCTACAATAGATGTACTGAGACCGGTCATATCATCATATGACCAGGCAAATATGTGCTCATATTCTTTTAAGAATTTCGTGTACTCTTTCTTTTCTGACGGTGACAAGTGAACACTGATGCGCATTTTCTTGACATTCTCTGTATTCCCCAGGTTGACGATATCAGTTTCGTCCAGGTTAGACTTAGGTCTATTCTCAAAGTCCTCGACCTCTTTAACGATCTCTTCTGGTATCTCATCCTATTTTGAGTCCATATCCATTTGTTGCGTTACCTCGTCGCATGTCACATTCGTCGGTCCATCAAGATAAGTAATAGTAATGTTGTGTAAAATAAAGTAAATGGCAGAGAAAAATAATAAGAGCGAGATTTATAAGAAACTGAAATACTTTGATAAATCCCAAAATTGTTTTGAACATCGGAGCTCTTTTTTCAAAATTTAAAGATAATACTGAAGGAAAATCAACTAATGAAAAGTAAAAATAATGCATAGTGCTTTGTTCAGCCTTGATACCCCGAAGCTTTCTGGGCCTTGGTGGTTCTGATGGACTAATTTTTTGAGGTGCGCTCCTCGGCTCACAGCTTGTATGGAAGGGCCTTCATCCCCTTCCTCCTTGAAAATGACGTGACAGTCCATATCGTCGTCTTCTAAGAATAGCTTCTTCATTGCTGCCAATGTTTCATCTTCCTCTGACCCATATAGGATGTCTGCCGGCTGGAAAGTCTGCTCCAGGCGGGGTATTGGGTGCTCCAACGGGTAGTAAGGGCCGCGCCATGGTGGAGACCAGTTCCTGAATTCTTGGCAAGTATATCCATACCCTAACCCGAAAGTGGTGCCATGCTTCTTCAGTTTGATAGTCTTGGTGATTCCCTGAAGGTTCTTGCCGAGCCCTTTGCCAGGTTCATACCCGCTCCAATTCAGGATACTTTCTGTCTTGTTATCCCACCACTTATCTTTGTCCACGGTGTTGACTCGCTTAATTTGGTGGTAGGTTTCTCCTCCTAGTTTCCTTCTTCCTTCAATTGCTGGGGTTACTCCCGTCACCATGAATAATCACCTCTTGGTGATTCCACTCGAATTTCACTTCCTGGTGCATGGTTGATGCTACAACTCCAGCGGCATGGATCCAAGGTCGTCCCAGTAGTAAGTTGTATGATGCTGGGATGTCTATTACTTGAAAATCACCATCGAACCAAGTTTGTCCCATTTACAGACATAAACTGATCTCCCCAATGGTGGACCTTTGGGAACCATTAAAACCTTTGACGTTGATAGCCCCATCCTTGATTTCATGCAGAATTTTCCCCAATGTTCTGAGGGTCACCAATGGACATATGTTAAGGCTGGACCCTTCATCGATCAAAGTCCTGGTGATAAAATAGTCTTCGCATTGCACAGTGATGTGAAATGCCTTGTTGTGGCTTAAACCTTCAGGGGGCAACTCATCCTCGTGGAAAGTGATTTTATGACTCTCCAATATCTGCCCGACCATGTTCGCCATCTATCCTCCAATTATTTTACTGAGTATATATGCTTCACTCAGTATCTTCGTCAGGGCATTCTTATGTGTCTCAGAGCTTTGCAGCAAAGCTAGAATGGAGATCTGCGCTGGTGTTTTATTTAATTGGTCCACAACAGAGTATTCTTTTACCTGTATCTTTTGCCAGAGATCATCAGGCCCAGTTTCAATAGGCCGTCCAAAGGCTTGCTTACTTGATTCAACTAAGTGCTCCGGAGTATAAATTCTGCCAGTCCTGGTCATACCCTGCGCTGCAATTGCTTCTCCAGACCTAGTTTTTCCCTTCCTTCTTGCCTCGGCAGTGTAATCCCAAGGAATGGCCTGTGTATGGAATGTCGTTACGGCTGACATTGCTACAGGAATGGGCACTCTCGTCTTGGGAGGCAACACAACAACTTCAAATGGTACTTTTGGAGACCCAAACTCCACCTCAATTGGCTCTGCGGTCCTTGCGGATGACGGTGTTTCAAGCTCGAGAGGTACGGACATGTTTACTTCAGTATCCCTAGAGGGCTGGATCTGAAATACAATTGGATTTAGTGTGACTGTTGGTTTCTTGGGCTCGTCACCTTCGGTAATCAATCCAATTGACCCTTTGGGGTCCCAATCATCTTCTACTTCGATCATATGCACACCAATACCCTTATGATCAGGCAAGGGATTGTTTTGAACGTTAGGAGCTGGCTCCTTGGCCACGATGATTTTATTGTCAATTAGAGCTTGGATTTTGTCTTTCAGAGATCGGCACTCATCAATGGTATGCCCTTTCATACCGGAATGGTACGCACAAGTTTTGTTTGGATTGACTCATTGGGAAGGGTTTTCTGGAGTTATGGCAGGGATTGGGGTGACGTAACCGACTACTTTGAGTCTTTCATATAGTTGATCGATTGGCTTGGCGATGGCAGTGTATTACTTGGGAGGTCTACGGTCGAAGTTAGGGCGTGGCTTGGGGAAGTTTTGGCGGGCGGGAAGTGATTGGTAGTGAGCATTATAGGCTTGGTAGACGGGTACAAGTTGGGAATATCTTGGTGAGGCAGGTTGATATGTGGGGGATGAAGATGATTGGTAATCAGGTGATGGAATTTGGTAAGAGGGCGGAGGTGCTTGGTAATTGGGGATAGGCTGGTATGTGAGAGGGGGGTACCGGGTAGACTTGGTATTTTACTGGGGACTTGGTTCTCTATGCGACCATCACGATACTCACATCCTTTTTCTTGGACGTGCCACCCGATTATAGGGCTTTGTTGGTAGCCTGCAATGCCTCAAAATTAGTGACCATACCGTTTTTAATGCCTTCCTCAATCCTTTCTCCTAGCTTGATGATGTCGGAGAATTTTTGTCCCTCTATCAGAATTAGCCTCTCATAATACTGCGGATCCTAAGCTCGGACGAAAAATCTGTTCATCTGTTCTTCTTCTAAGGTTGGCCTGACCTTAGCATCCTCGGATCTCTATCGAATAGCATACTCGCGGAATGTCACAGTAGGTTTCTTTTTCAGATTCTAGATGTAAAAGACATCTGGCGCATTTTCTGTATTGAATCTGAACCTGTCCATGAAATCGGACACCATTCCTACCCAGCTTGTCCACTTCTTAGGATCCTAGCTAATGTACCAAGATAGCGCATCGCCTTTCAAACTTCTCATGAAGAGCTTCATGCGAATCTTTTCATCTCTTCCTACGCCAACTAGTTTATCACAGTATGTCCTTAAGTGGACTCTAGAATCCCCTGAGCCATCAAACATCTCAAACTTAGGAGGTTTGTATCCCTTGAGAAGTTCGAAGTCTGGCTGAATGCAAAGATCCTCATAATTCAACCATTCAATGCCTTTGTTTCCTTTAACACCCTGGACTCGTCTAGTCAGTTTCTTGAGCTCGGCAACCAGGTTTTTGATGAGAGAGTCCTTGTCATCAGACTCAGGTGTGTTTGTAATGGTCTGAGTATACTGTGGTAGGGTTTCCACATAGATGGGAGTGTGGTGGGGATGATCATTTGATGGTTCAGGGATGAGGAGTAGAGTGTTTTTGTGACATGTGTTGCAATTTTGATGACTAGCGGGTTGTTTCTGCGGCTTCAGGATATTCTGTGGAGGTATGGGGTATTGAGCATTGAGAAAGTTGACGTCTGGAGTAGTGAGGTAGAATGACAAGTTCGCCAAGTTACGAACTTGGTCTAGTTTTTCTTGAAATTTCAGTAACTTCTGTTCGAGCTGGGCGACACTTTCTTTGGACACCTGAATACCCTGAGGAACCTCTACCTTTTCAACCGAGTTCTCCTTTCTGACATTGTTCAAATCTTCCATTTTTTGCTTTGCTCTTGTTTTTGATAGGACTTGGAGGAGGAGGAGGTGGAGGTCCCTTAGATCTTGTGGAGTAGGATGATAATGCCATAGTGCATGAACTAACCTTTTGGGGAGGGGAATAAAAATAAAAGTAAAACAAAAAGGTAACAAGTTAGTACAAATTCTGAGAAAAATATTGCAATATTTAAACTCATAGTATAAGAATATAAATCATGTCGCCCGAGGTAGGCCTAGTGACAAGTTAATTTGGAGAACTTATAATGCTAAATGCCTAATTTTATTGATAAAAATAAGACGAACCCCAAAAAGACACTAAAATTTCATAAAGTAAAAACGTCACTAATGGCCATTGGCCTTATTACATTCAAAAATGAAAAAGAAAAGAGACTCCTAACTATTTGGTCCCAGAAAGACCTTCCCCAGATTCGGCATCTTTGGCTCCATCGAACAACTTCACCAGTTCACGCAGTCACAACAGTAGATAAGCCCTGGCCAAATGTCCTCCTTCATTTCCCTCAGTGTTTTGGCAATTCTCGATCCTCCGGATGAATTTCTCTTCAAGCTCTACCAACCCTCGCTCCAAATTCCCTAGACGCTTGTTGGTGCTGATAGCCATATCCTTCCATTCCTCGATCAACTTTTGATTTGCTTCTTGAATTTCCTGATGTTCATTCTCGCACTCTCTGATCCTCTTGCATAACTGGTTGTATTTAACCTGTATTTCAGCCCTCTCGTCGATGACCCTATGACCTCGAACAGACCCGGGCTGTCCTAACCCAGCATGATCATCTTCTAGCCAACCGAGATAGTATGGGGCCTAACCGGCATGATATCTGTCAGGCTCTATGGAATCCTTTTCCAGGATGATCTTGCTGTTCCACATGTGTTGAGCTTGACATTTGTACGGGCTATCGTCGTCTTGGAAATTAGCCCTGAAATGACTCATCTTTTCGACCTTTGGTACGACTTGCTTTCTCCTCGCCTGCCTCATGACTCGGAGATGGACATAGGTATAAGTTCCCCTCAGGCTAATGAGTATAAGGAATGGAGCATATCGAGAGCGGATGATGAACTCTCCAGCGGGGAACCATTCGAACATCTACTGCACCTTGTCTTTTTTCAAGTTTTCAAACAACTCTACCCATCCTCGAGCATCCTCCGGCTGAGCAAACATGTCAGGCATATAGTTCATTCTCTTGGGATGGTGAAAGACTATATGATCATTCCACAGCCTTCGCGGAAGCTCTTGACGGTATCGACCCTTTTGGAGATGTCTATAAGCCAGAGTTGGAGTAGTAAGTTGCAACCCTCAAAGTGACTGGCCCCTCGTTGACAGTTCTCCAAAGCTCGGTAGATCTCAGCAACAATCATGGACACTATGCTGAAGGTCTGCCCTCCAATCCCCTCCATTAGTGTCTTGGTGACCATGGCTAGTCTGGTATGGATCCTAGCTTTCTTCATAGGAAACACTATCATTCCCAAGAAGCAGAACATAAAGACGAAAACCCTCATATGGATATGCCCTAATGATGTGAGGGTGAATTCATCTAGATAGGTGCGGTAGGACTTGCTATGACCGTAACTCTCATACAGATAGTCGAAAGGAATATAGGAGTCTTTCAAATAAGTCAACTCTGAGTTTTTCTTCAACCCCATGATTTTGAAGAAACCCCTACCCTTGTGGTTTTCTGGCATGAGCAAACCCGGAGTCTCCCAAGGAATACCGGCTAACCCACCTATTTCTTCGAGAAATGGGGTCATTTCAAGGTCCCCAAAGTGAAACACTGATCTATCACTGTCCCAGAATAAGGTCGCAGCCTCTATGATTTTGTTGTCCAGCTGAATTTCCAAAAGAGAGGGTAAGTTCCTCGAATACTTGCGGACGAGAGTCCGGTCACTGGAATGAAGGTCCTCCCACCAACTTAGCAACCTTGGGTGAATGTTGGTCACCATGCCGTACCTGGGGATTTCGTGCCTCATTTCTACAAAACAAAGTGTTAGTCCCCTACCCCATCGGACTCGACTATTTAAATCAATAATTAGCATAATGGCATTTAGTTCTCCAAATAAGTGCACAGAATGTGGTGTTGTTCGTTTGGGTTCTAGGGGAACCCAGTGGACTTTGGACAAGGCTATCTTAAAGAGTCATTATGTGGACAACATAATTGACTCGACTAAGTTTGACAGTGGTGCATGATCAATTAAATAGAATAAGGTTTCTATGGGGTGCTAGACTAGTACCCTTGAGCGGACAACTCAAGAGGGAAAGGCACAGAACCATCCATTACATCGCTGATCGACTGGTTTTACCGCAAATATGCTTTTTCCAAATTTAGGGGGTTAATAATATAAAAAGAGTGCAACCACTCATTAAGCGTTGCCATAGTATTTGTTTGGCACGAGTGGAATATGATGTTGAAGATGCAATTACAAAACAAATTGTCACGTATTTTCACGTTCATAATGCTTACAATAATTGCTCAAAAAAAATTACAACGATATTGAAGGAAAACAGTAAATGAAAGCGTTAAAGAAAAAGAAACAAAAGACAAGTCAGTTTCAAATAAAGGCATTAAACAAAGCAATAAAGAAAACAATAAAGTCACATATAACATGAAGTGGTAAAATCCTAAAGAATCACCAGCAGAGTCGCAATGCTGTCGACGCCCCCTTTTTCTCACGAAATTGGGTTTACGACATTTGGGAAGACAACTCTATTCCTCTTTAGGATTTGGGTTTTTGGATTTGAAGAGTCATCACCTAATGATTAAATACATTAGGACACTAAGAGTTTGAATTTTGAAAACCAGAGTTCGGGTAAGGGCTAGAAATTATCTCGAGGGGAAGGTGTTAGGCACCTCTCAAGATCCACTAGTGTGGTTCCCGGCCATGCTATGTTGCGAATTTAATGCAAATAAGTATGCAAATAATTCCATGCACATGGGTTGCAAATAGATACGTGATAAGCATGTTGAAATTAAGGTCTAGATGGTTCCACAATTCGTTTGAGGGAGGGTCTAAATGTAGAAAATTAATCGAGACATGAATAAACAAAAAATTTTAGAAGAAAATGAATAATGTAGTAAAATTAAAGAGGTAGTTTGGGGCAGTGGAAATACAGACAGAATCTTATTGATATTTTACAAAGTCACATAAACGAATGGTGTCCTAGGTTTGTAAAACACATGGATCATCCACACAACACCGGTAGCTAATCGTACACATGGTGTTATCATGTGATCATCATCTCCATGTCTACCCTTCTCACCCCATTAAGGTATTAAGCGCAATGGTATCGTTACCTACTGCATGCTATTACCCGTCCCACTTATCAGCCTTGGAGGCGTTTAGGACTACTAATCCTAAAAGGGAGGGAGCTTGGATTTTTAGAGGTTTTAAAAGGGTAAAACTCTAGGGCGACAACCAAAATACATAAAGCAATTAATGGGAAATAAGAACAACTAAAGGCTCAAGTAGGCCTCCTCACTTAAAGAAACGAATTATTTAACATGTCTTACACATACTGTTTAGACCCCTGATTAAAATTAGCGTGGGAAGAATTGATTTACCACATATTTCCCAGATAGGGAGTCCAAATTAGTCCTGCTTAGATGTAGTTATCGAAAGCTGACAGTTGATTAATTACTTAACCATTTGCCTGTGTGTTAAACAGGATCTATAGGCATGGCATCTATCAATTCAGAGACGGGAAGAATAAACTAATTGAAGAAAAGAATTGTTGGTTACAAGATGATAAGTTCTGCGCGTGTTAGAAAATTACCATTGATTTTAGACTTAGGAGCGAGTGGGCGATTCAGGTTTAGTTGATTACTCCTATGGGCATGCTTTCTAGGTGCTACTGATTTTACCACTGTTTACTGTTATGCAAAGGTCCTATAGGCAGGTCATCTTTATGTAATTAGTAATTTTAATTCCCATAAGCAGGCTTGCCTGGTGATAGATGCACATGCAAAATGTAGGGAGCCCTATAGGCATATTATCTATGCAATATATAGAGCTTCATCATCGATTTATTGACATGGTATTTATACGAAGTACAGAAAAATCTATGAGACATAGTATCTACGTGAAAATGCAGAGTTTGAAAGTAATAAATCCTATGAACATGATTTCTATGTGAAATGCAAAATTTGAAAGAGTAAATATCCTATAGACATGGTATCTACGTGAAAATGCAGAGTTTGAAAGTAATAATCCTATGAACATGATTTCTATGTGAAATGTAGAATTTGAAAGAGTAAATATCCTATAGACATGGTATCTACCCCTTTTGGCATGCATTTAATCCCATCCCTTTTCACTATACCCCAGTAGTTATTACAAAGTTTATTACAAAGCTTATTACAGACCAAATGAATCAAAAGAAATAATAAAATTACATCAGTAATTACATCTATATCAAATCAGCCTAATCCAGACTCAAAGTCTAATAATATGAGATAAACCAACTTCCAGGATCGGATTTTCAAAGCCTTTC
>MU739991.1:25949-72300 GCA_026770625.1 Nicotiana glauca
CTTCTGCTTTTGGAAAGAAGCTACTTTTTTCTGCTTCTCTGAAACTGCTTCTGCTTCTTCCCAAAAGTACTTTTTTTTCCTAAATAAGCTTGGCCAAACACCTCAAGTTAGGGAAAAAAGTGCTTTTGGGAAAAAAAGCACTTCTTGTCTCCTGAGAAGCTTGGCCAAACAGGCTATAACCTTGCTTCACGGTCTACTTTCCAGTCTAAGCTTATGCCTAAATTCTCAATTTTGCGCCAAACACTCTGAAACTATTCATATAGCACAAAAAATAATCAATATAGTCTTAAAAGTTCATATCCCAACCATTAGATTGATTCCCTAACTCAAATTACAAGATTCCTAAAATTTAGCCCCGGTCCCACGTGCCTGGTCTCCGGAAGTTTTTGAAGAAAGTTGTTAGCCATATTCTAAGGATCAAGAATATATAATTTTTATTCTATTCCATAACAAATTTTGTGGTTAAATCTTGTTTTTATCAAGACCCTAGGTTTACTCTAATCCCATTATTTTCACTAATTTCTATGTGTTAACCTACCCAAAACCCAAGTATTAAACTCACATTAAGTGAAAATAACTTACCTCACCATGCTAGGTTGAAATACTCTCTTTGGAAACTCCCAAATCGCCCAAGTGTAGAAGTGAAATGAAATAATTTGCCTAAGTCTCATTTTTAAAAGCTGTGTCCAGGTCTCTATGCGACATCAGGTTCGCAAATGTGAAGTCGCAATTGCGACAAAAGCTTCGCAAATGCGAACCTGGGAACCCCCTATAATAATCGTAAATACGACTGAAGGGTCGCAAATACGGACCCTGCTGGGTTTGCAAATGCGAACATAATGTCGCAAATGCGACCATTACCCCAGCCCAGGCTTCATCACAAAAGCGAAGCCTTCCTTGCAAATACGAGGTTTGCAAATGCGAACATTTCCTCGCATTTGCGAGACCTACAACTCTGCCCAGAAACACCAGAAAAAACTGGGGTGTTTTCACTCCCAACCCACATCTGAAACTCACTCGAGCCCTCAGGGCTCCACTCTGAGTACTCACACAAGTCCAACAACTTCATACAAACTTGCTCGTGCAGTCTACTCGCCAAAAATAAAATTTAAAACAACGGTTTAACCCCAAAACGCATAAAATCCTTAAGAACAATTAAAATTCCTTTTTTACAACCGGACGTTCGAATCATGTCAAATCAGTCCCAATTCTTACTAAATTTTACATACATGACTTAAATGTTATATTGGACCTGTACTGGGCTCTAAAACCAACATACGGGCCGAATACCAACATGATCAAACAATATTCAATTTCTTAAAATCCTTAAATTTTCAACAAAAATTCAACAAAAATTCATTACTCGAGCTAGGGACCTCGAAATTAGATTTCAGGCATATGCCCAAGTCCCATATTTTATTACAGACCCTTTGGGACTGTCACAATACGAGTCCGGGTCATTTACAAAAAATATTGATCGAAATCAAACTTGGCCTTTTAAGCAAACCTTATGGAACCAAGTGTTCCGATTTCAGCCCAAACTCTTCCAAATTCTGAACCAAGCATCCTCACAAGTCTTAAATCAGTTAAAGCAACTGCGAAAAGTCTTATTTAGGGATTAGAAAGCTGTAATGACCCAAAGGGTCGTCTTTTGTTTTAGAACTCAAATTTTGGTTCTGAGGCTTTAAAAATCTCATTTTATTTCTCCTCGATTTGTGTGTGCAGTCTGAGTATGTATCCGGAAAGCTTTGATGCGAAATTTAAGAAAAATATTGAATTTGGCCTTTAAAATTGGTTAAAGTTGACTTCGGTCAATATTTTTGGTAAACTGACCTGGACCCGTGATTTGATGGTCACGTTGGGTCTGTAATAAAATATGAGACTTGCGCGTATGCCCGAAATTGAATTCTGAGGTCCCTAGCCCGAGAAAAGAATTGTTAATGAAAATTATTTGCTAAAAAATATAAGGACTTTTGGAAATAAAATGGTGTGTGATCTTGATGGTATCGGGACCGTATTTTGGTTATGGAGCCTGGTGTGAGCACGTGATTTTTGCCCTATATGAATTACTCCCATAATTTCAAACAAATAATTTCTTTTTCTTGTTTTAATTATTTTTCATTTTTGATAATTATTTGCATTTTTTTGTGCATTTTTAATTCATATAAAAATACAAAAAAATATATGCATTGCATTTTAGGGTTTAATTTTACATATTTGGAATTAATTAGGAATTTACAAAATACAATAAAAATCACAAAAATAGTTAATTCGCATTTTAATGTTGATTTACGAATAGTTTTTCTGTTAATTGCTTCTGATGATTACCATTTTAGGTTTAATTAAGTCTTTTTAGTAGATAATTCAACTCTAGGAATTAATTTTGGGTTTTAATTACATCTTAAAATGAAGAGAAAAGGAAATTTGGGCCAATTTAATTCCCAGCCCAAACAATTCCCCCCAAACCCATTCAAACCCGCCCCATTGGCCCAAGACCCAGTCAGTCGACCAAGTCCTCGAAACGACGTAGTGCAAGAGTGAAACTACGTCGTTTCGAGTTCAGGAGTTAAAATAGATCCCAGCCTTTCATCACATCTTATCCAACGGTTGGGAGGGGTCTCATGAAATATGTATAACAATGTCCGGATTTCATCTGTGTAACCTAGTACTATCCCTAGTTCACTTCATCTTCCCCATCTATCAATCCTAGCCACCCTGAGTTTCGCCACGCAAAACTCGACCACCACCCAAAATCCGGCCATGCAATTATCACCTCTCCCCACATACTAACCCATCACCATCTTTCCCAAAAGCCTTGCCAAATCGAACTCGTTTCCAATCCGAAATTGAAAAAGAAGAGAATCTCTCAAGATCTTCAAGCTCTTAAGAATGATTTAACTTGAAATCAATATTGTTTGTTTGTTCTCAAGGAGAACATGTGATCAATATCAATTTCGGGTCAAATCGAAGATGCCGGAGTTTGTCCAAGCCAACCATTTGTCTTCTCTTTTAGGTATTTCTCTTTGTTTCTTGTCTTTGTCCTGTTTTTCGCTTCTTCTTCCGCTCCTTCCTTGTTTCTTCTCCGTTTCATTGATTATTTTTCTTTTTCTTCACTGGCCCCTCCGTCCCCTTTCTTGTCTCTTGTTTTACTTTTTGTGAAACTGTCATTAAAATAAAGTCGTGCTAGTATAATGGTCAATATTGATCTAGGATTACCCTTTTCTAGTTTTTATATGTTTAGTGTTAACTTCTTTTAATTTTCAGATTTAGACTGCTTGATTTAAGTTTCGTTGTACTGTAATGGTTTTTAAAAAAAATTTAATGCTGTGATGTGTTGTTTGGGTTGGTTTATAAAGTTTTGTGTTCATTGTGGTTATTTGTTTAAGTTTTGTGTAAAAAGAGTTTGGGCCAGATTACCTTCTAGGTAGCACCAAACCCATTTAGGGTTTTAATTCAGGGTCTACGGCCCAATTAGTTTGACCAGTTGGTCCGTTTGGATTTAGGGTAAATGTCAGGGTCTGGGAGGGTAATTTAGGTATTTGAAGGTAGGTATCTTTCATAACAAATTTTAGAAGCTTCTAGGTGGGGGTGAAAAGGGAAATTAGTAGTTTTGTTAGTCCTTACTTGGAGAACAAGTTAGAAAATCAGGTCCCTTAAGCTAAAATAAAAACTAAGAATGGGGTAGGGTGTAAAAATAAAAACTGAAATCTGCCCTACTTGCCTTGTCTATAAAGGCATGTTTCCTTGCCTTGAAAGGCGGTTCACACTCTAAAATCAGATAAAAAATACATAAAGGGCTGTTTTTTTCAGCTTTATTTTCGAGAATCTTCTCTTCTAATTAAGTTCAGTTTTCTCCTTGTTTAAGCTTGAAAAGGTGTAAGAATGACTTAGTAATGATGGGTCTGATCTTTGCTGAATCAATTAAGGGTTTGAAGTTGGGATTTGATTGTTTGATTTACATCATTTGCCGATTTTGAGATGAAATTTACCGTTCTATCGAATTTGGAGTTTTGCTGTTGGTTTTATCATTGATCTGGGCCAATCATCCTATTGCTGTTGCTTTTACTGCTGACCTGCCTCATTTTATTTCCATTTTTGCTTTTCCAGGTACCCTTCTAACTCAATGACTGAGCATTGAATTATGTAAATCAATGATTGGATGGAATACGAGCTGATATTAGCTCAAATTTCTTCTATTTTATTATTTTGTGTTGTATTAAATACTTAGTTTCAATATCATTAGCATATTCAGAATGATGTGCAGTAGGTTTTGTAGCTTTTTTTCATGACAAAATGAATCATGGAGTCCAGTTATTTAGCTATATGTTTGGATTTCTTGTTCTGAATCACCAGTTAAGTTTTCATAGCTGATAGAGGATTCATGTAGAATTTTTTGACTGTAGAATGTTATCAGTAGTGTTAAATCTTTATGTGAGCTTGACTGATTCGTAGGTGCTGAGATTTGGATTTGTAGTCAAGTGTAATGAATATTTAAGATCACCAGGACTGTTGAATATTGGCTTGTGCACGCTTTCTTTGATTTCTGCTAAAGATCAGAGATGTTTAGTCAATTGTAATAGATATCCTGCTCATTTTTTTAGGCCAAACAAATGATTACTTGTTTTAAAATTCCTGTGTAGGTAATGTTCGATTTCTTTAAAGGTTATTAATTCGAAAAATAGATCAAAAAGAGCAGAACAGGGTCATTATTTCTTGTGTTCATAAGTTAATATGCCTTTTGTATTAGTTTCAGTAGATTTCTTTCAAATGAATGTTGAATCAAGGGTTAATTACATTATTTGTGTGGGAAGTAATGAATTTTGGGTTTGGGCTATGGTACGAAACAAAAATAGGCCACATCTTAAGCCCATTATAGTCCAGCACTGGCCTGGAATTGAATGTCTAGGTCTGTGAGCCATCGGGCCCTTTGTTGGGTTTAATTTCGAGTTTTTTGCTTTAGGCCTTTCAAGTTAAGTAGCAAACTTGAGCTAAGGTTTTCTCCAATAATGGAGACTTCCTTGCTCGAGTTCGGACTTGAGCTTGGGACCCGAATTTCCTTAATGTTAGTTAATTCATAATGTTAACAAATTAAGATCTTGTTTTAGAGATATTTCTCATAGATAATATTAGTTCGTATTTAGGATGTCCTTTTAAAACAAAATGAGGTGCGTCGCGCCAAATAAAATCACAAATTACGTGGCCCACTTTAATTACTTTATTAAAATATTTAGAATTCTGGACGTGCCATTTAGCAAATTTTCATGGCCTCCCACAAAGTCAATAACGCGTTAGTTGCTTTTAGGCGCGTCGTTTTATAATTTTACCTTCTTAAAGTCGGGTGTACATTTCATGTGACCCAAATCCAAATCCCAAAGCGTTGAATAAAATATGTTTAGGATTGCGGGTGTATTTCATATGACGCGATCCAAAGACATATTTTAAACGACGTTCAACATTCTTTAAAATTTGAATAAAAGCAGTTAAAAGCTAAAATTTGCACATAGGTTCAGAAGGTATTAAGATCAGATAAATAATCCGAATATGACAGTTGAGCGACAATGCTAGAACCACGGAACCTAGAAATGCCTAACACCTTCTCCCGGGTTAACAGAATTCCTTACCCGGATTTCTAGTTCGCGGCTGTTAAATTGAGTCAAACCTTTTCCTCGATTCCGGATTCAAACCGGTGACTTGGGACACCATAAATCTCGCAAGTGGCGACTCTGAATCTTTTAATAAAATGAATCCCTTTTCGATTGTCCTTTAATTGAAAAAACTCCATTTATTATACGCTTCACAGGGTTTAGTAAGAAAAAAGGAGGTGTGATAGCTCTGGCGACTCTGCTGGGGACAAGAACCCAGAACTTTTGGTTTAGGGTTTAGAATTCGAGCTCAGTTAAATTGTTATATTTGGCTTTATCTGATTTTGTTACATGTTTGGGCTTAATGTGCTAAATGCTTTACCGCTTTGATATTTGGTGAATTGTATATATAAACTGTTACGAAACCTATCTTCTCTTTGAGTCTTCTAAATCATAAAGAAGGGTGCACTTCGTGTGACTTCTTTTCTGTCTAGAGTCATATCCCATTTAGAACGAGCTTCGGATAAGTTGCTAAGCCGGCGGAGCTTCTGTATCCCCGGTACGCTGCCCGCTCTCGGCCCGAGTTGTCCGCTCGGGTAAGCCAGGTCTAGAACAATAAACCCAGGTTTTCTAGAATAACAAAACCTCATGCCGGATCCCTAGTAGGAATGCTTGTTTGTATCATGTGCATTTGACTTAGGGGACTCAACACAGGGTTTGGGTCTGTCTAGGACAGTGTGTAGCGAAAATAACAGACCATCTTGATGCATCCTATGTGCTACATGTTGAATTCATTCAAGGGCAAAAGGATCATTTGGCGGACCAATGATAGCTGAGGGCAAATGAGAATATGAAAAAAAAAGGAAAAACAATGAAAAAAAAGGAAAAAAGAGGTGAAGTATGAAAATAAAGCAAGCAGGGCTCAATTATGTTTTTTTTTGTTACGTTTTTATTAAGAAAAAGACAAAAAAATACATGAAAAATTCAAAAAAAAAAAGCTTTTACACCTTTTTGTCATTTCTAGAAAATAAAAAAAAAATCAAAAAAAAAAGGAAAAAAATACCAAAAAAAAGATTTTGCATGTTTCATCATTTTTCAAGAAAAACAAAAAATATGTTTTCTCTAAATTAGTTGTTTTTTTTAATTCTCAACCGTATCCAATCTGCCCGAAATACGCGAACATGATTCTCGTCTTCCGGGGCGTGATACGTAGGCAACCCACATAGGGTCCGGTCTTCCTAGTAAGCTTAGGTTTTTGGCTTTGCGGGGTCTTAGCCAAATTTTATACTTCTAGCCATCTTTTGTCCAAATAAGAAATAGTCTCAGTCATGTCTTGCATGAGTTTAATAGGGAGTGTTATTATCTCACCTAGTGGTGGTTTAAGTTTTTTTTTTCATACAGGTGTGGATCTATTTACCGAAGTTTGAGCAGGACCATTGCATTCAGGAGTTGCTTAAGGAGATTTATTTTATTCTTCATTTTATGTCGTCTTTCACTTTCTAGTTTTGTACAACAATGTCAAGTCTTTGTTATTGTATTTTCTGCTTTATATTTGAAAAATGAGTTGTAACTCAAAAATTAAAAAAAAAACAGAAAAAAAGATGTTGCATTTTACATTTCCATTATAAGTTTTCTTTAGAGTACTGATTCTAAAAATAAAAATAAATTGAGGTTGTTTTTCCTTTAGGCAATTAATATCTAGGACATAAAATAAATTATTTTTATGTAAGTATATTAGGACCAAAATTAAAAAAAAAAGAGAAATTTTTTTTAGTACTTCTTTAAAAGCCTTCTTTAAGGTGTTAATTCCAAAATCCAAAAAGATTTTCTTTTGAGGTGTTTCTTTGGGAAATTAGTGAAATGAAAAAAAAAATTAGAACTTTAGGATATTGTACATAAAAGAAAAAAAGACAACATACTCTATCTTTGGTTTATTTTTAGAATTTCTTCTTTTAGGAAATCAAAATTGAAATCCAAAAATATTTTGTTGCTTGTTTCGAAATATTGTGTCAGGATATCAAATGAAAATTCAAAATATGTTTCTGTAGATTTCCTTCTTAAGAAAAAGGGTCAAAAATATTTTTTCTCTTCTAGGATTTTTTCTTAATAGAGTATTTGCTCCAAAAAAAATACATGCTCGTTAAGCTTGAGTTTAGAATAGGTTATAAAACGTTAAGTCAAGAAAAATTTTTAAAAAAAAAATTTGCTTCTTTTATTTCTCTTTTCTCATCAGAGTAGTCATTAAAGAAAAAGAAAACAAAAGAGAATGTCAGTTTGTTTAGATTATTCTCGATCTTCCAGAACTACGCAAAGATCTGATTCATGCGGGGTCATGATATGTAGGCAACCTACATAGGGTTCAATCAAATTATTTTTTTAAAGAAAGAAAAAAAGGGGGAAAAATCAAGAAAAAAAAAGAGTGAGAAAAGGAAAGAAAAGTTGGTGGAATTATGGAAAAAAACAAAAAGAAAAAGAGCGACAATCAGAAAGAAAGGGAAAGAAAAATGAGCGAGCTAAAGAATGGCGAGGAAAGAAAAGAAAGGAGAGAGGTTGAAATGAACAAATTGGGATGATGCCATTTGACCTTTGTACCCTCGAAGTCATTTTAGAACTGATAACTGTGGCTAGGTGCATTGCATGTAAAGTGAAATTATCTTATGTCAAATTCCCTAATGCTAACATGATGGCTTCATTTTATTGTGTTCATAGAAGAAAAGGGGGTTGGTTTGTGGTTTTAAAGTGATAATTTCTTTCTACAAAATAAAGTCAAAAGGCAATGGCAGACAACAATAAAACTGGGTTGGTTGATACCGGGGCCCGAAAGCAGGTGGTTGAATAGGACAATGGGTTAATTGAAGAGGTAAAAATGTTGAGACAACACAGGACGGACATGTATCAGGCTTGGATGACTGGGAAGGCACCAACCCCGCCACCACCTAGATTCTTAAATGCCACCCTTACCCAAGCTCCTGACACAATGCCAAATGATCCTCCGTACTCTCTAAATCCACCCGCTTATCTCCAAGCCCATGATACCTAATATCACCCCGTCGAGGTAGTCCACAAGGTTCCTGACTCATACAAGCAGAACCCTCGGGATGAGCCTTATGCTGGAAATGAAAAGGTTGAGGGAAAGGTAGGGCGGGATGAGATACCCATGAGACTGAAAGACATAGCAAAATCCTTTGATAACAAAAAAGGAAGGGGAGACCAGGGTATCATGGCTTACAAAGGACTGTCTGCGTCCCCTGACGTTCGCCTGCCCGCGGGGTTCAAAGTGCCAAAATTTAACTTGTATTCTAGGTGTGGAGATTTGGTAGCCCATCTGAGGGATTATTACTATGAAATGAGAAGTGTTGGAGAGAATGATGACTTGCTGATGGCATGTTTCAGTAAAAGCTTGACCGGGGCAGCTTTGGAATGGCATAATCATCAAGATGTCGGGAAGTGGCATACATTGGGCGACATGGCTCAAGATTTTGTGCGATATTTTCAGTACAATAAATACATTAACCGTTCCTCTCTATCTCAGATGGAAAAGAAACCCAAGGAAAGTTTTAGGGAATTTTGGGCCAGATTTCGCTCGGGATAGTCATCCTATTAATAGGAAAGGTGTTGCTGAGCCGCGTCGACAACAAGGTCCAGTGGTTGTTCTTGCTAAACGTGTTCAACCTCAACTCCAACCCCAAACCTATTCCCGAGTTCCACGTAATCCACCTCAGCATTATCCTCCGAACAATCACCGGTCATATGTCCAACCATCAGGTCACTCTTTCCGCCAACGACATGGTCTGGTGGTCGTTCTTGCCAAGAACTTTCAGCCACAATACCGACCCCATGAACATCCCCAAACTCCACATAAGCCACCCAATATTATCCGCCGAGCAATATCCGGTCGTTTGTCCAACCACCGGATCATTCCCTAGGGCGAGCACCAGCATCCCAAAATCCATGTGTGCTTTCACAGCATTTTCAAGCATCCAACAATCCTAGGCAACTGAGGCATGGAGGGAAACAAAGGCAAAAAGATAATTTCACGCCCATCAGGGAATCCTACACAAGTTTGTTTGAAAAGTTAAAGCATTCTGGCCTGGTTGAGCCGCTCCTCGGATATACTCCAGACCCATATGCAAAAGGCTTTGATCCTGCTGTGCGGTGCATGTACCACTCTAATGTCCAGGGGCATAGTATTGAATATTGTCGCTCTTTGAAAGGGGAAATAGAGAGAATGATTCAAGAAGGGGTAGTTGTGGTCAATAACGGTGATAGGGAGCATGCGAATCCTATTGGGAACTTGTTGATTAAAGTTGATAATGATTTTGGAAATATTGATGCAAAATTCAGTGGCTAAGATGTCGTAGTTGGTAATTGGGAAGACGCTCCATTTCTTGGTCAGCCGGAGTAGAGTTTTGGTGGTTTATGTTGTTGTCATTTCTGTTGTCCGGGTTATTTCAGGGTTGTAATCCGGATATTGTCTTGTAACTCAAACCCTTCTATCCTTTCATTTTGCCTTGTTTGTCCAATTGTAGTAGTTCGTTTAGTGCCGTCTAGGTTTGTTCCAGGGTTGTACCCCAGTCTACGTTACTTGCTTTGTTAGTCGAACCGTTTCATCGTCTATTTAATGCAATTTCCTGAGTTTTGTTGTTTTTAGTCATTTTATTTGTTTAGTCCTCTTCTATCCTTCCACTTTGTCTTTTGTCTAAATGCTGGTTCTAGTGACATGACATGCATGCATAATTCTTAGCATGGGCTCAAAAGTTAATTTAGTCATGAAGCGATGAAACAATTTTGAAGATAATAGGGGCACTTGAGCGAAAAAAGGACAAATTTGGACATTGTGAGATCACTTCACGCCCGAATTGTGTGAAACTGGGGCAGATAGAACACAAAGTAATACTGTTGGAATGCATCATGCTGTATCAGTTTGAAGCCAAAGACAAGTTTGCCCCAAATTTACAGGGGCCGTTTGTGGTACCTAGGTTGTTGTCTAATGGTGCTAGGTGATTGACAAATGTAGAAGGCAAATGTGTGGATATGGTTATCAATTCTGATACAATCAAAAGATGTTGCGAATGTTTTCTGTGGTTTGTTTAACTGTGTTCTTTGTACTTGACATGTTTTGAAGATTGAAATGACGAAGGTATTTTGTTCTGATATCTAAACACTTTATCCTTTGTTACCCCCTTTGAGCCTTATTTATTTTATTTCATACCCCTCTTTTGGAATCATTAACAAAGATCATCAACACAAGCGTGGAAAATAAGTGCAGGAAAAAGAGGAAGAAAACAATGAACAGAAAGAGAAGAAAAAGAAAAAAAACAACAAAACAAGAAAAAGAAAAAAAGAAGAAGAGAAGAAAAAGAAAAGAACAACAAAATAGGAAAAATAGCAACAACAAAAAGTAGTCACCTGAACTATGTTTGACTTGATTCCGAAAGGATACGTAGGCAGCCTCTCTCTGAGGTTCAGTCACACCAAAATAGAAATCCAAAAGTCCCCAAGAAAGAAACTGGGGCAGAAGATGTGATTGTTGTGAGAAATCTGATTCCGAAAGTTGTAATTTTGAACCCATGTTAAATTGTTTTAAGCCTTTGACACCTTTCTTCCTAACCCTATCCAAAAGCCCACATTACGGTCCAAAGAAAGACCTTCCGATCAGTCTTCAAGAGATGCCAAGTCAAGCGAGCAGAGGTGAATCATATCAGGGGCAACACTGCTGTCCAAACAAAGGAAATGAAGAAAGAGAGAGTCTTGTCGATGAGAACCCTCACGGGTACCGCAAGGCGATGAAAGCTGAGAGAAATAAAAAATGAGAGTCTTATTGGTGAAAACCTTCACGGACAACATAAGGCAACAGTGAGATGAGAGAAAGATCAAAATGAGAGAGCCTTGATGGTTAAAACCCTTCGGGCACTACAAGTCGAATAAAGGATTGTGAATCAAATGGATAAGCGAAGCATTGAAGCCTAGTTTCACGGTTTGGGGGTATAACTGGTGTCACGATCCAGATTTCCCACCGTCGGAAGTCATGATGGCGCCTACTGTCGGAGCTAGGCAAGCCAAGCATTTTAACATTTTCTGATAACAACCCAACAATAATAATAATAACGAGCCATTTAAATAAAAGCGAAAGTCTTTAAAACATAGATAACTGAAAACCCAAAATACGGAAGTCTAATATTTCTCTAGCCAAGACTGGTGTCGCTATCTCACGAACTACTAAAGAGTACTACAAGCAAGTCTGAATAGAAATACATAAATTTCTGTCACGGTACAATGAAAACAAACTGAAAACATGGAAAGGGACTTCGGCCTGCGAACGCCAGCTAGGCTACCTCGTAAGTCCCTAGACTGAAGTCAGCTCCCGGTTAATATCCTACTGCTGTGGTCCAAAAGCTGCTCCGGTACCGTGATTTGTGCAAACGAGCACAAAAGTGTAGCATCAGCATAACCGACCCCATGTGCTGGTAAGTGCCTGGCCTAACCTCGGCGAAGTAGTGACAAGGCTAGACAAGACTACCAAATCAACCTGTGCAGTTCAATATATATATATATGTGCGACAAAAGGAAAGAATACAGAAATTTAAACAGTTAAGAGGGAGGGAAGCATACTATGGGGAAGTACAGTCCGGATATAAAGTCAACAATTTAAGTAAGAAACAGGGAAATAACAATAATTAATGAGAGAAGGAAAATCAACAGTTGCACGACATCAACTTTCGTGCTTTTACCCTCATTCTCACCAAAAGCAATCAAATAAAGTGAACGATATCACCCTCCGTTCTTTCCCTCACATAACTCTCATATCATGGCACGGAATGATCCTTCATGCAATTATAATCAAATCAGAGCGCGAAATGTCCCTTCGTGCATAAATAATCAAAACATGGCACGGAATGACCCTTTGTGCAAATATAATCAAAATATGGCACATAATGACCCTTCATGCAAATATAATCAAAACATGGCACGGAATGACCCTTTGTGCAAATATAATCAAAATATGGCACATAATGACCCTTCATGCAAATATAATCAAAACATGGCACGGAATGACCCTTCGTGCAAATATAATCAAAACATGGCACGGTATGACCCTTCGTGCATTATCACTCTTCCTCACCCAAACAGTAATCACAACAAAATGGGACGAGGGGATAAACAAATGATATGAAATGTCCCGGCAAGGGAAAAACAAAATTAAACAGCTAAATCCCGACAAGGGAGCAACAATAATAACTCTCATATCCCGGCAAGGGAGATAATCAATATACTTAAACCATCCCGGCAAAGGATTAATCATATCTCTTTCTATTTCTTTCATTTCTTACTCAATAGTCTTTTAATCGTTCGAGCCAACGCTCCAAAGAATTTACAATTCATAATTAGTCCTCATACTCTTCACATTGCATAGGATTCATCAATTAACATGGAAGAGTCATAACAATACCAGAATAAGTACATACAAGGACCCACGGTCATGCTAGACACCAGTGTATAGATACTTGTCACCATGCCTATACACCGTACTCGATGATTTAGAAATTAGCAAATAATAACACTCTAATCCTATTCCCTCAAGCCAAAGTTAGATCAAACACTTAACTCGGTCCAAAGAATAGCAATCAATCCTCAAATACCGCCTTTCCTCTACAATCCGACTCCGAAACAATGATATCTAGGCATAATTAATTCAATAATATCAATAAAGACTCAATGGCCAAATTCAATGATTCTTTTTGCTACGGGTCCGTAATTACGATACGGATCTAATGCTTCAATAAAAAGCGAAATCGAAGCACATTTGTTCAATATGATATACTCACACGAGGCCCACGGGACCTCAACTAAAAATTTCAACAAGTCATATACCACTACCCGAACTTAGTCGAACCTCCAGAATACCCAAAACAACACCAAAATACCAAATCAACTCCGAATTCAAGCCTAAAAATTTCTAATCTTCCAACTTTTGCCAATTCAAGCCTAATTCTACCACGGACCTCCAAATTATATTCCTGACACACTACTAAGTCTAAAATCACCCAACGAAGCTAATCGAATCATAAAAATCCAAATCCAAATTCGTTTACTCATAAGTCAACTTCCGATTGACTTTTCTATCTTAGCTTTCTAACTAAGAGAACAAGTGATCATTTCACTCCAAAACTACTCTAAACCCAAACTTACCAACTTGATATAACTCAACACAACTGAACAACACTTAAAAAAGCAGATATTGCGAAAATGGGGCTATAACTCTCAGAACGACTGACCGGGTCGTTACATTTTCCAAACTTCATACAGTCGCATCTAACATAAGGGCACCTAATTATTCCTTCACTTAGGTATGGTGGAAGTGACATTGCATGTCTAATAAAGTCATCCTCCCCTTCTACAAAATACTACCATAATCCCTGCCGATTAGGATAATTCCTATTGTACATCCAAGTACGATGTTCCATCCATACAAATAAAATAAGAACAAATTAATTTAGTTAATTCACATCCTAATCTTATTTTTAGTTAACTAAAAGTCTAATTTATACCTTAAGTTCATAATTTATACATTACATAATTTAAATTCCTTAATTTGAGTTCTATTAAAAATCATAAGTTCATAATTTAAGGTAGCTCATAATTTATACATTAAATAATTTAAATGCATTAATTTGATTTTTATTAAGAACCATAAGTTCATAATTTAAGGTAGTTCATAATTTCTACCTTAAGTTCATAATTTATATATTAAATAATTTAAATTCATTAATTTGAGATCTATACCTTAATTCTAAATCTAATGTAGCTCAAACCAAAAATCCTAATACTAAATAGACAAAAACTCTAAAAAAATTACATAAAATTATATAGCAAAATTTAAAATTAAAAAGCTAATAAGGTAGATTACTAACCTTGAACAACAATGGCAGTTGTTGTGCGGGCAGTGGTGGCACAGACAGTGGTGGTACAGACAGTGGTGATAGCAGCCAGTGGTGGTGCAAAAAGTGATGGTGCGGTCACAGTTGTGGCGATGGTGGCGCGGGTTGGGGGATTGAGAAGGGGAGGGGATAGTGTTGATAGAGAGTTTGGGGATTTGGGAAGAAAATAAAATAATGGGAGGGGGAAACCTGTTTTTTACTCTGGATTTATAAAAAGTAACCAGCGTTGGTCGCTATTTTGGTAGCTAATTAAGTTTTGACTGTTTGACCAAAGTAGCGACCAACATTGGTCGCTATTTTTAAAAATAAATTAAATAACTTTTTTTATATACACATACACACTAAGTGTATAGTATACAAGGTATATTCGATATAGATAGTATAGTAAATTAAATAACTTTTTTTCTATTTTGGTTTTTTAGATATATATATATATACACACACACACACACTAAGTGTATAGTATACAAGGTATATTCGATATATATAGTATAGTAAATTAAATAACTTTTTTTCTATTTTGGTATATATATATATATATATATATATAGCCAATTGTTCGAAAATAAACTTAACCTTTTCTTTTATTTTAGCAGATTTCATTGTATCAAAAATGTTTATGCTAAACAATTCTAGTTGCAAGAAATCAACATGCTTATGTTTCATATCAATCAAAGCATTTATATCACGAGTTACAGGGTTAGTAACAAAAGAATAATAAATATTTTCATTATTATAAGCCGCATTTTAAACCTTTTGCATCAATATTGGTAAAAGGATAAACCGCATTTATAAAAGGAGTTCCTAGTATAATGGGAGGATATAACTGATTTTTAACCAGGAAAAAGAAGTGAGGAATACAAACTTTGTTTTGGCAAATATGCACATTAGGGAGTTTATACTTTATATCTGAAGCATGTCCAGAGGCAGATTTAACAATGTGAGTAATTTTTTGAAAATACTTTGTGGGAACTAATCCCTCCTGGATGCAACTTACATCTGCACCACTATCAATCATCGCTACTCCGGTAATAGTTAAATTATTATTAATGAGGATGGTACATTTAATATACCATTTGTGAGCAGTCACAATTTGCATCATTCCAAAAAACATATCATTAGCAGGTTTGAAGTTTATAGAAGAGAAATCAAGAGGCTTTTCACTATCTTGAATAATACCTTTACCTTTATCAGTAGGTGACTGGGTTAGAGAATTATAATTCTCTAATTGGGCGATTCTATGATCACAAATCATCTGATTCTGTTTAAGAGATTTAATATCTCTTTTCAGATTCTCTATTTCTTCCTTTAAATCTTCAAACGAGGCTTCTCGAGTTGAATTAACTCTATTCTCGCATCATCTATTGATTTCATCAAAAGTATAAGGGGGAGTATAATCAATTTTTTCCTTTACAAAAACTTTTGAAGAATCAGAAGTATTACTAGAGCTTGAAGTAAAATCAGTAATCTTTTTGCGAAGTTCATTATCAGTTACTTCTTTTAAAAGTTCTATGACATTATCAGAAGAAATGGTTTTCATATTTAAATCATGAAACACAGCTTGTAATTTGTAAAATTCATCATTTTCATAAGTATAATCATTACTATTATAGCAGTCATATCTCCAGAACAGATTACTAATGTTGTTTCGAGTAATGAGTATTCTCATATTACTCAAAATCCTGATGGAAGGATTTGCATCCAGTTTGATAACGAAACCCCGGTAAATAACAGAGGTTCAAATTCAATTTGTTTTCCTGCTATTCAGCATATCTCTCCTATAGAAAAGATGGTCTATGGACCAGCTCGAAAGTATTTTAATCAATTGCTTAGAAGACATTTTATCAAACAAACCATAATCATAAATGGTTTTAATGGACACTTTAGGGATTGTCTATTTATTTAACAAATCAAGATTAAGAGGTATATCTACCTCTTCTAGTCTAGTACTTTTCATACTAGTTTCTCCTAGATCCATGTCTAATATATCATGTCTATGTTAGATTCTTCACATCTACTAATCTCTGTATGGGCATGCGGTAGTCCGCGTAGCCATACATAGATACAGTAATTTGTATCCTTTAGCTTAAAAACTGGCGGTAATCCGTACAATCAATAAGAACTCAAGAGTCGAAATATAGACAGAATTTAATAGAGTTTGATGACTGTATGGTAACCTTTTACCCAAGCAAGGGGCCTGTCTGGGACACACTAGTTACTTTTACTGAGCCCATGTTTCTAACAGTTCTGACCGTGACTGAGGCGCCCTAACGCACAGCTAAGCGGGCTGATCACGGCTTGTTAGACGAAGCCATTAAGACAAACCCAGTAAAAATAGTAATGTACCCGACTGTACCACCATCTTAGAACCAAGCCAAGAACCTTTATAAAATTCTATTATATTTTGATAAGTCTAGATCTTTCATGGTTAATAAGAATAAGAAGTTAGAAACCTATCATAGACATGAATGTTCTCAGCCGGACATAGTCACGGCTTAGAGAGAGGAGAAAAGAAGAAAATAGAAAGAAAGGGGGAAGGGGAATTACCTTAGCCCTGCGGGAGAAATCGTATCCCTTTTCTTATTTCTTGAAATATAAATTTACAACGTTGAGAGAGGGAGAGCTGAGAGAGAAATGAAAATGAAAACTTTAAATTTTCTAACCTATCCTTCATATGAACGAAGGATCGTTATTTATAAAAGAAAAAGGAATCTATGAATAGTAAAGTGGGTCCCTCATATGGGGCCCTTACACAGTGTTTCTACTGTTTACACAGTGTTGCTACTGTTTGCACAGTGTTTCTACTGTTTACCGATCATTTTCAACTATTCATCTGTCTCGTCAGTGGTCCCTGGCGGCTTTACTGTTGACGTGGGTCCGGTTTTACTGTTGATCTTTTCCTTTTAGTTGTCGGAGGAAATCTTCCACCTGGAATAGGTCCTTCTCAGACAAATTTTTCTTATTTTGCAATGGCTGAGAGTCATTATCAATGTCATCAATACTTGCGATATCACCGCTTGTTTCTCTTTTCATGGAGGTGTCTGATTTATCAAACTGTCCAATATTCTGGAGAAGATTTTGTTTTACTTCTTCTAAATATTGATTTATCAGACTTTTTTGTCTCCTTCATGTATGGAGATTCTTCGAGCAGCATGTTTAACAGCTTTGTCATCAATTATCTTTCTTTGAGGAATACTGCCATATTCGCGGATTTTTAATTTAATTAAATCCATCAGTTCTTGTCCATGTGGAAATTGGGTCTTGGGATCTATTTTTATTAATTTATCCCAAAAGTTGTTATAAAAAACTCGGTAAAGACAAGGGATTTTTTCATTGGTAAATCCAAGTTCAGGGACCCACTTATGAATCCATGGAATAGAGAATTCAATGAAAAAATATATCTGGTCAATTTTTTCCCGATGACAGATATGATCTGAGTTGTATAGTTGGTTTAATGAAGGGAAAACTTTAGTCCAATCTTTGTATAACTGAAGAAAAGGTTCGGGCAAGATTATAATAGTGGGGTCGTGGTATAACCACCAGTTTATGAACCAATTGGGAATTGGACTAGCAAATATTTTTACGCAAATCTTGACAAACCAAGTGTGCTTATGTCTGTCATTATTATAGTAAAGTACTTTATCAAAGGCTTGGATATAATCCCAATAGGTAAAATTCATTACCGATTTATTAAGGCTTATCTGCCTTTCTTTCATTGTGGAGATTCCCCAATCTTCAACAAATATTATCCGTTTAATAGTGATTTTTGAGAAGTTATAAACGTTCTCAGTGGTATTATAACGGGAGAAGTGTTAAAATTCTGCACTTCCTGTAGTTGTGAGAATTGTTTCATAATAAGAACGGGTTTTGTATGACTCACCCGGGTAATATAAACCGTTAATCAAATACCTCTGGAATATTTTCCAAGGTTCGTCTTTCCTCTGAATTTCAGAGTTTTCACAAAGAAATATCATTTCTTTATTTTCGAGCTGTTCATAAGACTTGTCATCATTGTCTTCATCTTTAGCTATAGAAGCAAATGTATCACTTTGCTTTTGTGCAGCTAAATATGCCTGAAGATGTCCATATAATGGACTGTCTTCTAGAATATCATTTAGATGGACAGATTGTCTTGACGAAGATTCTCCTTTAAGGGGAATTTTTGAGTTTATCAAACTCTTTTTTTCCATTTGTATTACAGGGTAGCTGGATGAGCTAGATGAGGATCCATATGACGATCCTTGAGATTTTCTTGGGGTGGAGGATTTTCTTCCTCTTCCTCTGCTGGCCCAAGGAGGGTCCATTCTGCACATATAACATTTCATGTTATTCAGAGAGATACCAGTCAAGCATATCATTGCTAGTTTCATCGATATAATCATTGATATAATCATGTATAGAAAAATTAAAATCTTCATTCATGATTTCATATATAATTTTATCTAGAATGATACTTTGAGTATCTTTATCAAGATTAATTACCTTTAAAAAGGTAATTAAAAATTTATCTTCGAAAAAAAAATCATAAAAATTTATTAAAACTATAAATATTCCCGGGATAAAAAGTCCGGAAGAGAATTATCAATTTCCTTTTTATAAATAATTTCAAAATCAAATGGTGCAAGTTGAGCTTGCCATCTGGCAAACATAAGTTTGGAAGCATCATGCTTAAAATCTTTATCAAACATGTATTTGATAGATTGAGCATCAGTTTTTATTAAAAACTTTTGATTATACAAATCGTCCTGGAATTTCAAAACACATTTAACAATGGTCAACATTTCGTGAGCCACAGTAGCATATTTCTTCTGGGCTTCGTACCATTTTCCAGAGTGATATCTTATCAGATATTCACTTTTGTTGGTGGGATTTATTTATTTCAGAATCCCACCGTAGCCACTGTTTGACGCATCAGTTTCAATAATCTTTTGCCAAGTAGGATTGGCAAGAGTTAAGCAGGGTAAAGCTTTCACCCTTTGTTTAATGTTTTGGACAATTTTCATATGTAAGTCAGTCCAAGGCTGCTTGTAGTTCCTTTTTAGCCTATCGTATAATGGGGCTAAATCTCGCGACAAATCTTTGTAAAAAGGGGAAACATAGTTTAGGCTTCCCAAGAACCTTTGCAACTGAGTTCTATCAGTAATGATATCAGGAAACTTAGAAGCAAATTCAATTGCCCTTTGTATGGGAGTGATTTTTCCCTCGCAAATATTGTGTCCGAGAAAACGGACATCGGTCTGGAATAAATTCATTTTTGGTTTAGAAATTACCAAGCCATTTTGTATAACAATTTTCTTGAAAATATCAAGGTGTTTAATATGGGTTTCAAAAGTTTTCGAAAACACTAGTATATCATCAATATAAACAATGATAAAATCCAAATAAGGATTAAAAATAGCATTCATTATTTTTTGAAATTCAGAAGGGGCATTTTTTAAACCAAAAGGCATAACATTCCATTCGTACTGGCCGAATGGTACATTAAAGGCAGTTCTATAAGTATGCTCTTTAAAAATTTAAATTTGCCAATATCCAGATTTTAAATCGAATTTTGAAAATATATTGGCGTCATATAATCTAGAAAGAATATGCCTTTTATTGGGGATCGGATATCTAATCCAATTCAAACTCTTATTAAGAGGCTTGTAGTTAATAACTAAACGAGGAATTCCACGTTCCTTTTCTACAGCGTTATTAACATAAAATGCAGAACAAGACCAAAGAGATTTTGAGGGCTTTATCAAACCCTTCTGTAAGAGACTATCAATCTTAGTTTTACAGAAATCGACCAATCCAGCATTCATCTGGCAAGGTCAAGATTTAGTAGGAATATTATCCTCGGAAAAAGTATCTTCGTATGGAAGAGTAACAATGTGCTTTTTTCGATTCCAAAAGGTACTAGGGTGATCGGCACAAATACCAATAGCCAATTATTCGGAAATCGACTTAACCTTTTCTTTTATTTTAGCAGATTTCATTATATAAAAAATGTTTATGCTAAACAATTCTAGTTGCAAGAAATCAACATGCTTATGTTTCATCTCAATCAAAGCATTTATATCACGAGTTACAAGGTTAGTAACAAAAGAATAATAAATATTTTTATTATTATAAGTCGCATTTTAAACCTTTTGCATCAATATTGGTAAAAGGATAAACCGCATTTATAAAAGGAGTTCCTAGTATAATGGGAGGATATAACTGATTTTTAACCAGGAAAAAGAAGTGAGGAATACAAACTTTGTTTTGGAAAATATGCGCATTAGAGAGTTTATACTTTATATCTAAAGCATGTCTAGAGGCAGATTTAACAATGTGAGTAATTTTTTGAAAATACTTTGTGGGAACTAATCCCTCCTGGATGCAACTTACATCTGCACCACTATCAATCATCGCTACTCCGGTAATAGTTAAATTATTATTAATGAGGATGGTACATTTAATATACCATTTGTGAGCAGTCACAATTTGCATCATTCCTAAAAACATATCATTAGCAGGTTTGAAGTTTATAGAAGAGAAATCAAGAGGCTTTTCACTATCTTGAATAATACCTTTACCTTTAACAGTAGGTGACTGGGTTAGAGAATTATAATTCTCTAATTGGGTGATTCTATGATCACAAATCATCTGATTCTGTTTAAGAGATTTAATATCTCTTTTCAGATTCTCTATTTCTTCCTTTAAATCTTAAAACGAGGCTTCTCGAGTTGAATTAACTCTATTCTCGCGTCGTCTATTGATTTCATCAAAAGTATAAGGGGGAGTATAATCAATTTTTTCCTTTACAAAAACTTCTGAAGAATCAGAAGTATTACTAGAGCTTGAAGTAAAATCAATAATCTTTTTGCGAAGTTCATTATCAGTGACTTCTTTTAAAAGTTCTATGACATTATCAGAAGAAATGGTTTTCATATTCAAATCATGAAACACAGCTTGTATTCTGTAAAATTCATCATTTTCACAAGTACAATCATTACTATTACAGGTTGTACAGGAAGGTATATCACGGTTGTCATTAGCAGACAAATCTATTAAGTCGGCTTCAAACTCATATTCGGATCCTGAATTATAATCAGATTCAGATCCCGAAGTGTACAAGAGACCATAAATCTTGTTATAAGATTCATCGTCTAGCTCTAAAGTCTTCAATTTTTGAAGCTTACAATTTGGAGCTATGTGGCTAAACTTTCCACATTTGTAACACTTAATGTCGGCAAGATCTCGTTTAGATCTGTTCTTCACAAATCTAGTAGATTTACGATGTGCCTTTCTAGTATCACGTTCTTCTTTCGATCTATATCTAGATCTTCGCTTTCGATAAGGTTTATCGGTGTGGTTAGCATCATGACGCTTATAATCTCTTTTAGTAGAGATACTAGGCATCCCAAACTGGGTACAGAGGTCTCCTAATTGAGATTTCTCTTGTCGCCTAGTATTTTTAAGCTGTTGAGATAGGCGTAACTCATTGCACAGATTTAACCCTTCTTGGGTGCATACTCCTACCAAGTTTCCATAGGTAAAAGTTTCGTAGGAAATAGTAGTATTATTTCCTCTTAGGGTATTTCTTACCCTTTCAGCAAAAATAGGGGGAAGACCATCTATAAATTTTGCCTTTCAGAAAGCATTAGCATTTTCGGGTAGTTCCATAACCCGACTCAAAAACGTATCCTTATACCATCTAAATTCGTTGAGAGTTTTACATCTCAAACCATTTAGGAGAATACGAACAATTTCATTTTGGTTGGTAAATCTACCAGTGAAATGTTCTAAAATATTTAAAATAAGGGTATAAACTGCGTCTTCTCTATTTTATTCAAGAGGAAAGCCAAGGTTGTCAAAACCTCCCTCTTTTACTTTGGCTTCCATGATTGAAGCTCTTTGAGAAGGGGTGAGGTTATTATCCCACCATCCACGAAGTTGGCCGGTAAAACCAGCGACTATCATTTTAGCAATAGTCTTATCTGTATTATTAGCACTTTTACTGATAGTTGAATACATTAGTATTCTATGAACAAGGATGGTCAATTGTCTATCCGTTAATCCATCAAGATTCCATTCATAAATATGGGAACCGCTGTATGATGTATTAGTCTGATTCCAATCACGTTCCTCAATTAAGACATCATGAGGGGTAGGTCGAGAATAGTAATAATTTGTCCTTCTCGGTTTGTCACTATACCTACCATTTGGTTTTATCAAACCTCTGGATCCTTTGAATTTATTAAACTCGGACCAAATTTCTCCTTTATAGTCTGGAGTAGACTCGATTCTTTCAGCAAAATCGTTTGAAAGATCAATAGGATTAACACTTAGATGAGCAAACTTCTCATTGAGAAGATCTTCTAGATTTTTAAAAGTAGAAGATTTAAAATCCTGAATCTCAGGGGGTCTTTGAATATGAGTAGGAACTGTTTGACTACTTGAAGTTGAAGCAACACTCGAAGTTGGTGTAATCTCAATAGTAGTTTTCTTACTCATTTGTTTTATCAAAACAGTAAGCTCATCAAGTTTTTTATCGAGAGAACTGATATGTTCTCCTAAAACTTTAACATATAAGCTTAAGTAATTGTTTTGGAGAAGATATTATTAATCTCGTCTATACTGACTTGCCCAACTTTCTTTTCAACAAACTTTTGAAAAGCCGTAAAAGTGATACCTGTATTATTAGGTAACACAAACGGGACTTGAGGAGGATATAAAGTAGTGGTAATTTTACCACTGCTTTCTTGATAAGAACGTGTTAACACTTTAATATAAAGCGGTAAATAAGTGGTTATAAATCATGGAACAAAATACATAATTTGATTATGTAGGGCACAAGTTCGTAGAACTCTTGCGAAATACAATTTAAATCCTCTTTCCATTTTTTATCAAAAAATTCTTTTTGAATAAATATGCGAGCCGGAGATCCCGGGCTAAAATCAATTTGGTGTGGAATCATTAAACACTATTGGGGTCAAAATCTATTTCGGATGGAGAAGGAATATCCTTATCAGGAATATTTTTACTATCCTGAACGATATTTGTTTGAGGTTAATTTTAACCCTTTCAACATAGTTATCAGTATCTCTACTGGAAATAGTATTTCGAGCTGGTCCATAGACCATCTTTTCTATAGGAGAGATATGCTAAATAGCAGGAAAATGAATTGAATTTGAACCTCTGTTATTTACAGGGGTTTCGTTATCAAACTGGATGCAAATTCTTCCATCAGGATTTTGAGTAATATGAGAATACTCATTACTCGAAACAGCATTAGTAATCTGTTCTAGAGATATGACCGAATTTAAGGTCCATGTGGTTGGGAAATTAATTTCCTCCCACTTAATAGGTCTTCTAGTGGTGACCTTTGATCTAGCAAAATTAGTTTCTACTAGAATCGTCTGATCCGATGTATCGTATAATTTACATCGCGGATTTAGAGTAGACAATAATTTAAAATAAATTCTATAAGATAAACATATAAGTTCAGAACCAGGTGCATAATTATAACTGTGCGTCTTGACATTTAATGTCAAAGCGTCAAGAATATTGATATCAGAAAGTGATAATTGTAAATTGGGTTGAGTATTGAAATATACTGGGCCATAGGCGACAGTAGATTCAATTGAACCCATAAGAGACTGTCTGAAATTCAGATTTCTAGCATCTCGAAGAGCTGCTAAAAAGGTCTCTGGTAACTCTTTAAGGGTTAAAGGTTTAAATGCAATTTGAACCATGCCAATATGCAAATAATTATACAAATTTTTATAATGAAGAATATCTCGTTTATTAAGCAAACGAATCGTCTATTATGACGAATTTAAAGCTAAAGAATGCTCGGTAGTTTTAATCAATTGCTTAGAAGACATTTTATCAAACAAACCATAATCATAAATGGTTTTAATGGACACTTTAGGGATTGTCCATTTGTTTAACAAATCAAGATTAAGAGGTATATCTACCTCTTCTAGTCTAGTACTTTTTGTACTAGTTTCTCCTACATCCATGTCTAATATATCATGTCTATATTAGATTCTTCACATCTACTACTTATTTACCATGAAAGCGCCTAGGCTCTGATACCATTTTTCAGGATCTCTGTATGGGTGTGTGTGTGTGTGTGTGTATATATATATATATAGTATTGATTAAAAACAAAACATCTCGACTTATATCCACAGCAGCTCCAAACACGTGCGCTCATTGCTGGAAGTTTAGAATTTGCACAAAACAGTTGCCCGGGAAGAAGGGAAGATGAAGGTAATTTATGTGTTGGATAATTCACAAAGAAGACTAGGAAGAAAGGAATAATTAGCTAGATGTATTCTTGGTTAAGAATTAAGTGATTATGATGGCTAATTCATAACCTATTTATAGGAAATTAAGGAGGTTGTATGTATGACAAGTGTCGAGAGACTTTTGACACTTGTCCCATTATGTTAGTCCATTTGTCAAAGCCATTCAATACTAGGCTTTAATGCTTCATGCAAGAGGCCACTTGGAAATAGATAGGACATTTGAAAAATAAAAAACTCATGGCTATTGGTTGTAAATGGAATTTCAAAAAGAAATTATTAATTTTGCATTATGAATAATTCCAACAGGATTAAGGAGTCATTAGGAAAAGCACTTGTTGAAAAACCATTATTGGCCGGTAGACTTCTGTCACGACCCGGAATTTTTACCCTCGGAAGTCGTGATGGCGTCTACTAATGGGAGCTAGGCAAGCCATATTTAATTACTTTTTCATTAAATACATAATCCCTCTATAACAATTATCGGCAATAATATAAAAGTAACGAAATTAAATAATAAGCGGAAGTCTTAAATTATATAAAACGGAATAGAAATGCGGAAAATTCAACATCAGCCTCTATCCAAGATTGGTGTCACAACACTCAAGAACTACTAAGAGTACTAAATACAAAGTCTGAAAGAAAATATAGTTGTTTGTCTCGAGTACAATGAGATAACAGACTAAGGTATATGATAGAAGAGACGTCGGGCCTGCGGACGCCTGCAAGACTACCTCGGTGTCTCACTGGACTGAAGGCCTGCTCCTACACTACTGTTGCTGCTGTCCGAAAAATGGATCTACGCAAACTAACACAGAGTGTAGCATCAGTACAACCGGCCCCATGTGCTGTTAAGTGCCTAGCCTAACCCTGGCGAAGTAGTGACAAGGCTAGACTGAACTACCACGTAAACCGATGCAATTTCATATATATATATACAGCGGAATTGAAATACAAAGACAGATAAATAGTATGGGAAGGGGAGCATGATGTAGGGAACAATAATTTCCAAATAAGAGTCGTCCAGTAACGAAAGAAATAACACAACTCAATCATAAGTAATGAAAATAGAAATCAACAAGTGCACGGCATCGCCCTTCGTTCTTTTACTCTCGTTCTCACCAAGAAATAACATGTGCGCGGCATCACCCTTTGTGCTTTTACTCTCGTTACTCAGATATAATTAGTAGAATCGGCAAGGAATGGTACATCATGTGGCACGACATCACCCTTCGTGCTTTAACACTCTTTCCTCACAATAAGCAAAAAATGCACGGCATCACCCTTCATGATTTACACTCTTTCCTTACAATAAAAAATAATGCACGACATCACCCTTCTTGTTTTATCACTCCTCCTCACCCAAGAAACATTCACAAATAAGGGGCAAGGAGGTAAACAAATAATGATGGAAATCCAGGCAAGGGAATGCATCTAAGCAGTTAAATCCCGGCAAGGGAACAATATCAAAAAGTTTCCATATCCTGACAAGGGAGAAAATCAACAAAACAACAAAACGTCCCGACAAGGGAATAAACCAATAACTCTTTTTCTTTCTTTCACTTTCATCTCATAGTTCACATTATCACTTCAGCCAATGCTCCAAAGCTTTACTTGTTTCATATACCTTTACAATTTGTATTTCAACTTTAGCTAACGCTCCACGAAGTTTAAAGATCACAATTTCTTTCACATACTCTTTACAACATATAGAAGTCATCAATTAAGCATGGAAGTTATAACAAAAACCAAAATATTCGCAAAATAAGGACTTGCGGTCATCCTAGAAACCAATGTATAGATATTTGTTACCATGCCTATACATCATACTCGACAATTAGAAAGTAGCAACTATGACTCAATTCCTATTCCCTCAAGCTAAGGTTAGACCAAACACTTACCTCATATTCCACGGCCAAATAAAACCACAACAACCGATTTCCCTCTCGAATTCAGCTCCAACTCAATCAAATCTATACAATAATGACTTCATAATATCAATATATGCTAAACAAATCAAACCCAATGCCTAATTATAGATTTCCAATCTTTCTTCCCAAAACCCCAAAAATCGAGACCCGGGCCCGCTTGGTCAAAATATGAGGTTCGGACCAAATTCATATCCCCCATTCACCCACGAGCCTGAATATATAATTTGTTTTCAAATCCGACCCCAAAACGAGGTCTAAATCAAGAAAAAGTAGAAAGCCCTAACTCTACCCATTTCCTCTAATTTCTACCCTAAATTATGTGTTTTATGCTTAGGAATTCAATAAATATTGATGGAAAATGAAGAAAACGAGTTGAAATTTACTAACCCAAGAAGTGTTGGTGAAAGAGAGCTTCAATGTATGCCTAACGACCTTGGAGAAGAAGGAGTTCGTGAGTGTTTATGAAAATCCCGTACCTACACTGTTCTGGAAATTAAAAATATAACTGGGCGAAATTGCCCTTCGCCTGCACGGAAGGAAGGTTGTGTTCGTGAAGGGTAGACTTGTCAAACCTTCACGTTCGCGATATGAAGAGTGCGAACGCAAAGAGAAAAGGTTGGGGTGTCCAGGATTTGTTCTATACGAACGCGTGGGCTATCACGCGAACGCGATGAAGGAATCTGGTAACCTATCCGAACATGGTCAAAGGTATGCGATTGCAAAGAGGAGAAGAGGGCTAAGCCCTCAGGGTCAAATAACACTAAGCGGTCGCGAGGGGATTGATGCGAATGCGATGAAGGAAAAACATAAAGCTTCACGAATGCGGAAGAGGCATCGCGAACGTGAAGAACAAAGGGACCTGCAACTGCTGATGCCATTTTCTGCAATTTTCCTAAGTCCGAAACCACTCTGAAATAACTCCGAAACACTCCCGAGCCCTCGGGGATCCTAACCAAGGACATGCACTAACTCAACAATATCCTACGAACTTAACCATGTGATCAAATCGCCAAAATAACATAAAAAAAAACGAATCAAACCTCAAAATTACTAGTTTTTCTTCAAACTTCATAAACTTTCAAATTTAGAGTTTTAAGTCCGAAACACGTCAAACGACGTCCAATTTCAACCAAACTCAATAGAAAAATCTTAAACCACATATAAGACTTGTACCAGGTGCCGAAACTAAAATACGAGCCCGATACCAACACGTTCTAACCAATTTTCTTTTCAATTTTCTTTGTAAATTTTAGAAAAACAATTTTAATCAAAAATTTATTTCTCGGGCTTGGGACCTCGGAATTCAATTCCGGGCATATGCCCAAGTCCCATATTTTCCTACAGACTCTGCGGGACCGTCGAATTACGGGTACGGGTCCGGGTCCGTTTACCCAAAATGTTGATCGAAGTCAAATTTATTCATTTTAATACCAAAACTTAGCATTTTTCACAAAATTTCACATTTAAGCTTTCCGACTATGCGTCCGGACTATGCACGCAAAACAAGGATACTTTAAATGAGGTTTTCAAGGCCTCGGAAGCACAGAATGGTTAAGAAAATCGGTGATGACCCTTTTGGTTGTCACATTCTCCACCTCTAAAACAATTGTCTGTCCTCGAACGAACAGAAGAATGAAGTACCTGAGTCGGGGAATAGATTGGGATACCGGCTCCGCATATTAGACTCGGACTCCCAGGTCGATGCCTCAGGAGGCTGACCTCTCCACTGGACACGAATAGAAGGGAAACTCTTAGATCTCAACTGACAAACCTGCTGGTCTAGAATAGCTATCGGCTCCTCCTCATAAGACAAGTCCTTGTCCAACTGGACAGTGCTGAAATCTAACACGTGGGCTGGATCGCCGTGATACCTCCGAAGCATGGATACATGAAAAACTGGATGCACGGTCGATAAGCTAGGCGGCAATGCAAGTCTATAGCCACCTCTCCCACTCGATCAAGAATCTTAAACAGACCAATGAATTTAGGGCTAAGCTTGCCCTTCTTCCCAAATCTCATCACGCCCTTCATAGGCGACCCTCGGAGCAATACCCGCTCACCAACCATGAAAGCTACATCTCGAACCTTACAATCTGCATAGCTCTTTTACCTGCACTAAGCTGAACAAAGCCTATCCTAAATGATCCTAACCTTGTCCAAGCCCTCCTAAACCAAATCTGTACCCAACAACCGAGCCTCTCCCGGCTCAAACCATCCGACCGGAAACCGACACCGCCTACCATATAAAGCCTCATAAGGGGCCATATGGATGCTCTACTGGTAGCTATTGTTGTAGGCAAACTCCGGTAAAGGCAAGAACTTATTCCACGAACCTCCAAAGTCAATAACACAAGCTCAAAGCATATCCTCTAGAATCTGAATAGTCTGCTCGGACTGAATGTCTGTCTGTGGATGAAATGCTATGCTCAAATCAATGTGTGTGCCCAACTCTCGCTGAACTGCTCTCCAGAAGTGCGAGGTAAACTGCGTACCTCGATACGAAATGATAGACACGGTCACACCATGAAGGTGAACAATCTCCTGAATCTAGATCTCAACAAACCCTTAGAAGAATAGGAGACTACCATAGGAATGAAATGTGCTGACCTGGTCAGCCTATCAACAATGACCCAAACTGCATTGAACTTCTTCTGGGTCAACGGAAGTCCAGTAACAAAGTCCATAGTGATCCTCTCCCACTTCTACTCGGGAAGCTCAATCCTCTGAAATAAACCATCAGGCCTCTGATGCTCGTACTTAACCTGCTGACAGTTCAAACAAAGAGCCACATATGCTATAATATCCTTCTTCATTCTACGCCACCAATAATTCTGCCGCAAATCCTGATACATCTTTGCGGCGCTCGGATGGATATAGTATCAAAAACTGTGGGCCTCCTCTAATATCAACTCTCGGAGCCCATCCACATTGGGCACACACACTCGCCCCTGCAGTTTCAAAATTCCATCCACATCTAAGGTAACCTACTTGGCACCTCCTCGATATACCGTGTCTCTAAGGACACACAAATGGGGATCATCAAACTACCGATCACGAATATGCTCCAATAATGAAGAACGAGTGACCTTGCAAGCTAATAAACGACTGGGCTCAAAAATATCCAGTCTCACGAACTGATTGGCTAAAGCCTAAACATCCAAAGCAAGTGGCCTCTGACTGACCGGAATATAAGCAAGACTGCCCATACTGGCTGACTTCCTATTCAAAGCATCGACCACCACATTGGCGTTCCCCGTATGATATAGAATGGTGACATCATAATCCTTCAGCAACTCCAACTACCTCTTCTACCTCAAATTCAACTCCTTTTACTTGAACAAGTACTGAAGACTTTTGTGATCAGTGAACACCTCGCATGCCACGCCATACAAATAGTGCCTCCAAATCTTCAATGCGTGGACAATGGCTGCCATAACTAAATCATGCACTGGATAGTTCTTCTCATGAATCTTCAACTATCTCGAAGAATAGGCAATGGCCTTGCTATCCTGCATCAACACTGTACCAAGCCCAATACGGGAAGTATCACAATAAACTGTATAAGGCCCTGATCCTGTGGGCAAAACCAATACCGGTGTCGTATTCAGACCTGTCTTGAGCTTCTGAAAGCTTGCCTGACACTCATCTGACCATCTAAACTGGGCACCCTTCTGGGTAAATCTGGTCATCGGGACTGCAATAGATGAAAATCCCTCCACGAACCATTTGTAGTAGCCTACCAACCCCAAGAAACTCCGAATCTGTATAGCTGATGCTGGTCTAGGCTAGTTCTTGACTGCCTTTATCTTATTTGGGTCCACCTGAATACCCTCTACTGATACAATATGACCTAGAAATGCAACTGAACCCAACCATAATTCACACTTTGAGAACTTAGCGTATAACTAACTATCTTTCAGAGTCTAAAGAACCACTCTAAGGTGTTGTTCATGCTCCTCCTGGCTGTGGGAGTATATGAATATATCATCAATGAACACTATCACGAATGAATCCAAATAAGGCCTGAACACTCGGTTCATCAAGTCCATAAAAGCTGATGGGGCATTTGTCAACCCTAATAACACAACCAAGAACTCATAATGCCCATACCGAGTATGGAAAGCTATCTTAGGGACATCGGATGCCCTAATCCTCAACTGATGGTAGTCATATTGCAAGTCAATCTTGGAAAATACCCTGGCACCCTGAAGCTGGTCGAACAAATCATTAATCCTCGGCAGTGGATACTTATTCTTGACCGTTACCTTGTTCAATTGCTGGTAATCAATACACATCCTCATTGACCCGTCCTTCTACTTGACAAATAGCACTGGTGCACCCCAAGGTAAGACACTAGGTCTAATGAAACCCTTCTCAAGCAAATCCTACAACTAGTCCTTTAGCTCTTTCAGCTCCGACGGGGCCATACGATATGGCGGGATAGAAATGGGCTGAGTGCCCGGAGACAAATCAATACAAAAATCAATGTCCCTGTCAGGTGGCATACCCGACAGGTCTTAAGGGAAAACATCGGTGAACTCCCGGACAATAGGCATAGAATCAATATGAGGGACCTCAACACTGGAATCACGAACATAATCCAAGTAGGCTAGACACCCCTTCTCGACCATACGGCGAGCCTTCACGTACAAAATAATGTTGCGGGTAGAATGACCTGGAGTACCTCTCCACTCTAAATGACGCATACTCGGCAAAGCTAAGGTGACAGTCTTGGCATGGCAGTCCAAGATAGCATGATAGGGTGATAACAAGTCCATCCCCAATATGATATCGAAGTCAACCATATCTAAGAGCAACAAATCTACACTAGTCTCCAGACCCCCAATCACTACAATACATGAACGATGGACTCAGTCGACCACGATAGAGTCACCGACTGGTGTAGACATAAACAGAAACACCCAAAGCATCAATAGGCATGACCAATCACGGTGCAAAATAGGATGAAACATATGAATATGTAGACCTTGGATGAAATAGTACCAAAGCATCTTGATCACAAACTAGAACTGTACCTGTAATGACTACATCTGAAGCGTCAACCTCGGGCCTAGCTTGAAGACCATAACAATGGGGCTGGGCCCTACCACCCTGAACCATATCTCTAGGTTGATTTGCTGCTGGCTGGCCTCCACCCCCGGCGGCCTGAGCTCCAACTCTAGGACCTCTACCTCCACCTCTAGCGCCTCTACTCCTGCCTCTAATTGGTTGGGCTGGCTGTGGAGCACCTGGTGCCTGAACCATGGCACGAGAACCCTGGTGCTGATAATTGCTCGATGCTCGAGGGCAAAATTTAGCAATATGACCCGTGTTGCCACAAGTGTAACAAGCCCTCAGCTGCTGAGTCTGCTGGCCCTATCGATCTGAATGACCACCACGGAAACTTTAAAGTGGTGGTGTGTTGATAGGAGCTGGTGATGCACTAAATGGATGATGATCAAAATAGTGTGCATGAGAACCACAGCCACTTGATGCACCGTGAGAAACCTGGAGAGCTGACTGAAATGGCCTAGAAGGATGGCCTCTACCATATGAATCTCTACCTCCAGACGAGGTAAAACTGAATCTGCAAGAATGACGGGCTATTTTGTCTCCTCTATGCCCACCCCCTGGGATAGTACCATCTCAATCCTCCGAGCCACATTGGCCGCCTCTTGAAAAGTGATATCACTCCCCGCCTCTCTAGCCATCTGGAGATGAATTGGCTGAATGAGTCCATCAATAAACCGTCTCACTCTCTCTCTCTCAGTGGGGAATATAATAAGGGCATGGCGAGCTAAGTCAATGAACCTGGTCTCATATTGGGTGACCGTCATGGAACCCTGCCGGAGGCGCTCAAACAGTCTCTAATAAGCCTCTCTCTAAGTAACGGGAAGAAACTTCTCTAGAAATAGCTGTGTGAACTGCTCCCATGTCAAGGCTGGTGATCGTACTGGCCTGGCTAAGCAATAATCCCTCCACCAAGTCTTGGCGGATCCGGATAGGCGAAATGTAGCAAAGTCGACCCTATTGGTCTCAACGATCCCCATGTTCCGAAGAACCTCATCACAACTATCCAGGTAATCTTTGGGATCCTCAGTAGATGAACCGCTAAATGTAGATGTGAAGAGCTCGGTGAACCTATCCAGCCTCCATAAAGCATCGGCGGACATAGGCGCTCCATTGCCGGCTTGAGCAACCACTCCCGGCTGAACTGTCATAGCTGGCTAAACCACTGGAATCTGAACCTGGGGAGCTACCTGCTCCAGAGTATGTATAGCAGGAGTTTGGCCTCCTCCTCCAGCCTGAGAGGTGGATGGTGTTATAGGAAGCAATCTTGCTCGGGTGACACTCTCCATGAGGCCCACCAATCGTACTAGAGCGTCCCGAAGAACTAGGGTAGCAATAAACCCCTCTGGGACCTGAGTTGGGCCCACCAGAACTGCTGGGGCCAAAACCTCCTCCTAAAAATCAACCTGAGGCTCTGCCGCTAGTGCTGCTGCTCGAGGCTGAGCTCTGCCCCTACCTCAGCCTCTGGCACAGCCTCGTCCTCACCCTCTGCCCCTAGTGGGAGCTTCCTAGGGCTCGGACTGCTGATCGGTAGATTAGGAAGCGCGTGTTCTTGTCATATGTGAAAGAACAGAGTGGAAATTCAATTAGCATTAAGAAACCAAACCTCACGACAAGGAAGAACAATGCGAAACTTTTCCTAACTCGGTAGCCTTTGGGGGATAAATACAGACTTCTCCGTACCAATCCCTCAGACTCTACTAAGGTTGTCTGTGAGTTGTGAGACCTATGTAACCTAGAGCTCTGATACCAACTTGTCACGACCCGGATTTCCCACCCTCGGGAGTCATGCTTGTGCCTACTAATGGGAGCTAGGCAAGCCATATTTAATTACTTTTTCATTAAATACATAATCCCTCTTTAACAATTATCGGCAATAATATAAAAACAATGAAATTAAATAATAAGTGGAAGTCTTAAATTATAGAAAACGGAATAGAAATACGGAAAATTCAACATCATCCTCTACCCAAGATTGGTGTCACAGCACTCATGAACTACTAAGAGTACTAAATACAAAGTTTGAAAGAAAATATAGTTGTTTGTCTCGAGTACAATGAGATAACAGACTAAGGTAAAGGATAGAAGAGACGCCGGGCCTACGGACGCCTGCATGGCTACCTTGGTGTCTCGTTGGACTGAAGGCCTGCTCCCACACTACTACTGCTGCTGTCTAAAACCTGGATCTCTGCAAAATAGCACAGAGTGTAGCATCAGCACAACCGACCCCATGTGCTGGTAAGTGCCTAGCCTAACCCCGGTGAAGTAGTGACGAGGCTAGACCGGACTACTACGTAAACCTGTGCAATTTCATATATATTCAGCGGAATCGAAATGCAAAGACAGATAAAAAATATGGGAAGGGCAACATGCTGTAGGGAACAATAATTTCCAAATAAGAGTCGTCCAGTAACGAAGGAAATAACACAACTCAATCATAAGTAATGAAAATAGAAACCAACAAGTGCACGACATCGCCCTTTGTGTGTTTACTCTCCTTCTCACCTAGCAATAACATGTGCACGGTATCACCCGTCGTGCTTTTACTCTCGTTCCTCATATATAATCAGTAGAATCGGCACGGAATGGTACGTCATGCGGCACGGCATCACCCTTCGTGCTTTAACACTCTTTCCTCACAATAACCAAACAATGCACGGCATCACCCTTTGTGCTTTACACTCTTTCCTTACAATAAACAAACAATGCATGACATCACCCTTTGTGCTTTACACTCTTTCCTTACAATAAACAAACAATGCACGGCATCACCCATCGTGCTTTATCACTCTTCCTCACCCAAGACACATTCACAAATAAGGGGCAAGGAGGTAAACAAATAATGATGGAAATCCCGGCAAGGGAATGCAATTAGACAGTTAAATCCTGACAAGGGAACAATATCAATAAGTTTCCATATCCCGACAAAGGAGAAAATCAACAAAACAACAAAATGTCCCGACAAGGGAATAAACCAATAACTCTTTCTCTTTCTTTCACTTTCATCTCATAGTTCATATTATCACTCGAGCCAATGCTCCAAAGCTTTACTTATCTCATATACCTTCAAAATTTGTATTTCAACTAGAGCCAATGCTCCACAAAGTTTAAAGATCTAATTCCTTTCACATACTCTTTACAACATATAGAAGTCATCAATTAAGTATGGATGTTATAACAAAAACCAAAATATTCGCAAAATAAGGACTCACGATCATGCTAGACACCAATGTATAGATACTCGTCACCATTCCTGTACATCGTACTCGACAAATAGCAAGTAGCAAATAAGACTCAACTCCTATTCCCTCAAGCTAAGGTTAGACCAAACTCTTACCTCAACTTCCACGGCCAAATCAATCCACAACAACCGCTTTCCCTCTCAAATTTGGCTCCAACTCAATCAAATCTATACAATAATGACTTAATAATATCAATATATGCTAAACAAATCAAATCCAATGCCTAATTATAGATTTCCAATCTTTCTTCCCAAAACCCCAAAAATCGAGCCCCGGGCGCGCTTGGTCAAAACATGAGGTTCAGACCAAATTTATATCCCCCATTCACCCACGAGCCCAAATATGTAATTTGTTTTCAAATCTGACCCCAAAACGAGTAGAAAACCCTAACTCTACCCATTTCCCCCAATTTCTACCCTAAATTACATGTTTTAGGCTTAGGAATTCAATAGATATTGATGGGAAATGAAGAAAACGAGTTGAAATTTACTAACCCAAGAAGTGTTGGTGAAAGAGAGCTTCAATAAATGCCTAAGGCCCTTGGACAAGAACGAGTTCGTGAGTATTTATGAAAATCCCATAACTACACTGTTCTGGAATTAAAAATATAACTGGCAAAATTTCCCTTCGCGTTCGCGGAAGGAAGGTTGCGTTCGCAAAGGGTAGACTTGACAAACCATCAGATTCGCGATATGAAGAGTGCGAACGCAAAGAGAAAAGGCTGGGGCTCCAGGATTTGTTCTACGCAAACGCGTGGGCTATCACATGAACGCAATGAAGCAATTTGGCAACCTACGCGAACACGGTCAAAGGTATGCTATCGCAAAGAGGAAAAGAGGGCTAAGCCCTCAGGGTAAAATAACACTATGCGATCGCGAGGGGATTGATGCGAACGCGATGAAGGAAAAACATAAAGCTTCACGAACGCAGAAGAGGCGTCGCGAACGCAAAGAACAAAGGGACCTGCAACTGCTGAAGCCATTTTTTGCAATTTTCCTAAGTCCGAAACCACTTCGAAACACCTCCAAAACACTCCCGATCCCTCGGTGCTCCTAACCAAGCACATGCAATAACTCAACAACATCTTACAAACTTAACCATGCGATCAAATCGCCAAAATAACATCAAAAACAACGAATCAAACCTCAAAATCACTAGTTTTTCTTCAAACTTCATAAACTTTCAAATTTAGAGTTTTAAGTCCGAATCACATCAAACGACGGCCAATTTCAAACAAACTTAACAGAAATATCTTAAACCACATATAAGACATGTACCGGGCGTCGGAACCAAAATACGGGCCCGATACCAATATGTTCTAACCAATTTTCATTTCAATTTTCTTTGTAAATTTTAGAAAAATAATTTTACTCAAAAATTTATTTCTCGGGCTTGGGACCTCGAAATTCGATTTCGGACATATGCCTGAGTCCCATATTTTCCTACGGACCCTGCGGGACTATCGGATCACGGGTCCAGGTCCGTTTACCCAAAATGTTGACCGAAGTCAAATTTATTTAATACCAAAACTTAGCATTTTTCACAAAATTTCACATTTATGCTTTCCGGTTACGCGCCCAGATTGTGCACGCAAAATGAGGCAACTATAAATGAGGTTTTCAAGGCCTCGAAAGCACAGAATGGATAAGAAAATAGGTGATGACCCTTTGGGTCGTCACAACTTTAAAGAAAAGGAAAAAAATGAGGATAATGGAGAACATGAAATTGTGTCAAATGATTCTGGCTTTAGACTTGTTGAGGCTAATGTGCCTATGGACTTGTATTATTTTCTTGATCTTTTAAAGGAAATAAATAATGCAGAATCTGAGCTTGTCTTTTAGGAGGATGTCAATGAATCAAATCCTTAGTATTCACCTCTTTTCTATGTCCAGGTTAGTGTTGGAATGCAGAAACTAAACTAATCCTTTTGTGGTAAATACTTACCTACACGGGTATTTACACCAAACTATGACATAAAAGGACTATTTTATGTCATTTTTTATTTGGGTTCAAGATTCGTTTTTTAATCCTTATTGATCCGACTAATTTGAATTCGCATCACATAAGACTCATTATAGGGGATACGCTCTCCGCTCCGAGAATTTCTCCAATCCACCCTCAACTTTTGGGTCGTGTAAATGGAGAAACTCTTGGGTAAGAAATGTTTGCATTAATAATAATAGGATGAATTTTGAATATGAAATGGTAAGATTAAAAAATATTGCCGAGGGTCTACCGAAAAAAGTCTCTTTGGGGTGAGGTTTGCATACACATTACCCTCCGAAAATCCCACACGATGGGAATACACATTGGTGTATGGGTCGGAATTTGATCGACCACGACCTGTGGCCAACACGACAAATGACCGAGCACCCACGAGCCTACGCCTAGAGGAATACGACCGCAGTAAAATGAAAGATATCATGACATTGACGGCAGAATCAGTACAAGAGGAGACAGGGAATATTCCTTGAATATTTCTTGAGTTGTCGTTCCTGCGATCGGGGAAAATTTCTTAGTATATAAGAGGGGTGAAAGCCTTGTAAGTAAGGGGGCACATTTCGTAAAAGACATTAACCTTGAAAAGAAAGCATTTTTATTCACTTCTCTCTATTATCATTATATCACTATTGTTATCATCCTAGAGTTTATTATGTTCGACTATGATTTACCCCTTCATCTTAGATTGATTTGTTCAAAAGGTTTTATATTTTTTGAGTCAAACAATTTGGCACCGTCTGTGAGAATTTTCATAGTTGAAATCATAGTTCTCATCTAGGTTCTTGAAAGTGACAATTATTGTTCTTCAAACCCCATAAAAACTAACAGTGGCGGAGAAAGCAGCGAGGCTGAAGATGATAGCGGGCATCTCAAACAACCTCCTGAACTCCCTCAACAAAGACGGAAGAGAGGATACCGAGAACACAACACCAGGGGATACACCGGAGGAAGAGATCTTACCTTTTCACAAGGATCTAACGGTCTCGCGCGAAAGGAGAGCTTCCATGTCTACGGTAAGAGAAACACCATAGCGGTCAAAAAGCTGCTAGAGGAATGGTTGACAAGTACTCTGAACAACATGCTCGAAAACTCCCCTCAAGGAAATACCGAAGACTCACCGACTATAGAAATCGCAGCTACCACCATTAAGCCAAGCATCACGCAAACGGGCAACACCTACACTGTCACTAATGCAGGTGATAATGCGCTCATGGCCATCCTAAAGAAAATGGAAGAGATGGAAAATGAGAACAAAACACTTCATGATCAAATAAAGGAGCATTAGGAACGGGTAAACAAAATACCTGGCGCCCCCAAGCTACTACCAAAACGTGATGTAGGCCGATTCGTTGAATAGCCATACAGCGATGGAGCTGCTCCTCACCCCATTCCAAAAACCTTCAAGATTTTTCCATACTTGAAAATATACGACGGAACTACAGATCTAGAGGATCATCTAATCCATTATGTCACTGCAGTACAAGGCAATGATATGTCGAAAGAACAAGTACCTTCTGTGCTGCTAAAAAGCTTGGCGAGACTTTGACGGGAGTAGCATTGACGTGGTATTCCTAGCTACTAGCACGATCAATATCGACATTTGAGGAAATAGTGGATAAATTTGCCACCACCCATGCAAGAGAAACGAAGGATGAAGCTAGGGTCAATGATATCTTCACCATCAGGCAAACGATGCGTGAGGGACTTCGGGACTTCCTGGCCCGATTCAACAGAGTAAGGATGAGTCTGCCAAACGTATCAGAAGGGATGACGGTAGCAACCTTTCAAAATGGGTTAAACAGGAACGGATCCAAGGAAACCGAAAAATTACTCAGCGGGCTCATGAAGTACCCCCCACCACTTGGGAGGAGATTCACAATGCCTATTGGGACGAGGTAAGGGTAGATGAGGACGATCTGAATGACCCGATTCAGCGATTAACGTCAGTTCAGACAGAGGCAAGGAGAATATAAATAACAAAGGGCGAAGGGATCAACCCCCATATTTCAATCGAGAAAGGCATCAACCTTATGTCAGAGCAGCTAACTCGCCCCCTCCAAGACATACGGATGTTGTGCTACGACACACCGCACCCATTCAAAGCGAAAGAGGTATGCCTCCACTATTATCCACTCATAACTTTTGTGTTTCCCCTTCAGAGATAGTGTATGCATTGGAAAAGCTAGGCACGAAGGTGCAATGGCCGCAAAAAATGAAATCGGACCCAAGTGCCAGAAGGTCAAACGTCCTCTGCGAATTCCATTAGGAAAGAGGACACAAGACTGAAGACTGAATAGGTCTGCAGCAGGAACTAGTTAGGATGCTGAACCAGGGGTACCTGAAAGAACTTCTCAGCGATAAAGAAAGGGCCAACTTCGCCAGAGGACGTGACCCATCTCAAGGACCTCCAAAACCACCATCGCCAGCACGTACCATACAGATGATCATCGGCGGTGGCGACGATGCAGTAATCAACCATGTGAAGTTCACCACCACGCATAAGCTCAAACGGACGATCGCCCATAAACGGTATGATGACATCGAAGACAGTATCATCTTCGATAAGTCGGATGCCGACAATTTATCTTTCCCTCACTATGATGCTTTGGTTATAACTTTACGCATCACCGATGCAGATGTTTAAAGAATCATGGTAGACGTCGTAAGCGGCACGTGTATTGTTCACCCAAAGTCCTTATGCAAATGAGGCTCGAGGATAAAATAATACCGTGTTTCATAACACTAATGGATTTTAACAATGCAGTGGAACGAGCATCTAGAAAAATAGTGTTGCATGTCCTAGCAGGGGGAGTCACGCTGGAAAAAACATTCCATGTCATGAACCAGGAAATAGCTTATAACGCCATCATAGGACGCCCATGAATACACGCCATGTGAGCCATCCCCTCAAGATTTTATCAAGTGATTAAATTTCCCACTGCGTGGGGAATATTCAGCATTCGTGGCGAGCCACGCTCCGCCCAAGAATGCTATCAAATCACCCAAGACTGCACGTACACTAAACAACTAAAGAGTGGAAGTGCGGAGGCATAGCAATTAGCCATGTCTGGAACTAAGAACGATCCACCAATAGAGGCCATCAAAGATCCATACATCTTAGAAGCCTGCAAGGTAACTGTAGAGGATCTTGACCCAGTCCAATTGGACGATATCGACAACAAAAAAAGATCTTACATAGGGCATAACCTCTCGGAGCCAAGTAAGTATCGTGAATTTTTAACTATCAATGCCGATTTGTTTGTCTTCTCCCATTTAGATATGCCTGGAATCCCAAAGGACATTTCTACTCACAGACTAAACGTTGACCCACTCTATCCACTAGTACGACAAATGAGGAGAAAGTTCAATGCTGCAATCAATGAGGCAGTCGGCGAAGAGGTGGATAAATTACTCACAAACGGTTCCATTAGGGAATCAAAGTACCCCCTATGGGTCGCCAACGTAGTTATGGTAAAAAAGAAGAATAGGAAGTGGCAAATGTGCTTAGACTTCACCGACCTAAACAAAGCATGCCAGAGGATTCCTTCCCATTGCCCCATATCGACCAACTGATCGATGCAACAACAGGGCATAAATTGCTGAGTTTCTTAGACGCCTACTCCGGTTATAATCAAATTCTAATGGCTGAAGAAGACCAAGAAAAGATGACCTTCATCACTCACCAAGGAACATATTGCCATAAAGTGATGTTGTTCGAACTCAAGAATGCAGGGGCCACGTACCAAAGGCTAGTCACCAAGATGTTCAAAAAGCATCTTGGCAAAACTATGGAAGTCTATATCAATGAAATGCTGGTAAAGTCAACGAAGAAAGAGGATCATATTAGCCACCTGAGAGAGGCCTTCGAGATATTAAGGCAATACGGGATGAAGCTAAATCCCAAGAAGTATGCCTTCAGAGTAACCTCGGGAAAATTTCTCAGCTTCTTCGTGTCACAAAGGGGAATTGAAGTCAACACAGATCAGATCAAAGCCATCGACACAATACAGAGGTACTGACCAGCAAGAAACTGGTACAAAAGCTAACAGGGCGAATAGTCACCTTATTGAGGTTCATTTCATGATACTCAGACATATGCCACAATTTTTATAATGTATTGAGAAAAGACCATGAGTTGTAATGGACTGAGGAATGCATCGATGCCCTGAGGAAGCTAAAAGCGTATCTGTCCTTATCGTCACTGCTCGTCAAAGTAGGCCCCGGTGAGTGTCTGCTTGTGTATTTGGTAGTGTGTGAAGTCGCAGTTAGCGCACTCCTGGTCTGAAAAAATCAAGGTACGCAATCTCTGATTTACTGTATCAGTAAAACCTTAATAGATGCCGAGATAAGGTACCCTCACCTTGTAAAGCTAGCTCTGGCACTGGTCGTGGCTTCACGCAAACTTAGACCATATTTTCAACGCCATCCCATAGAGGTAGTAACATCCTTCCCCCTAAGAGGTATCCTGCATAAACCCAAGCTCTTTGGCAGACTCACCAAATGGGCCATATAATTAAGCGAGCATGACATAACATACCAACCGCAAATCGCCATTAAGTCGCAAGTGCTCACCGACTTCGTCGCTGACTTCAATGCGGAAATATTGCCCGAGGCAGAACAAGAATCACTTCGTGCTTCCACACATACAGATCTCTGGATCCTGTACAACGATGGTGCCTAGAATTCCTTGGGATCGAGACTGGGGCTCGTCCTCAAAGTCCCTACAGGAAAAATAATTCATCAGTCCATACGATGCCCCGAGATGACTAACAATGAGCCCGAGTATGAAGCCGTGATTGCAGGTTTGAGGTTAGCCCTCAAATACGGCGCGCGACGACTCATCCTCCGCTGTGACTCTCAACTCATTGTAAATTAAGTCACCAGGGCATTCCAAATCAAAAAGCAGAGACTACAAAGGTATTAGTCAGAAATCCACAAACTAATGCTAGAGTCCAACGAATGCCGCCTCGATCAAATTCCTAGGGCACAGAATGTTGAAGCGGATGGCCTAGCCAAATTAGCTGTAGCCACCAATAATATTAGCAAAGAGAAGGGGGTCACCCTTCTCCACTCAGCCATAAACTACGGCGACGTACTTTCTATGATCCTAATTTAGGACTGGCATAACCGCTTTGTAGCCTATTTACAGGATGGAACACTCCCGCAAAAAAAAAAAGAAGCCAAAAAAATCCGAGTGCAGGCAGCCCGATACAGCCTAGTAAATCATGACCTCTACAAGAGAACATTCGGCGGCCCCCTAGCTAAATGTCTTGGACCACACCAAACAAAGCAAGTACTGGAAGAAGTACACGAAGGTCACTGCGGCGCCCATATGGGAAATCACGCCCTCGTTCGATGCCTCATTCGCACCGGTTATTATGGGCCTACCATGAAAAAGGAAGCCGCGGATTATGTCTGAAGATGCGAACAATGCCAAAAGTATGCCCCTATGATACATCAAGCAAAAGAATTCCTCTATTCCGTCATTTTTCCATGGCCTTTCATAAAATGGGGGATGGACATAGTCGGCCCTCTGCCAGCAGGATGAGGAAAGGTACGTTTTCCTTTGGTTTTAACTGACTACTTCTCTAAATGGGTGGAAGAAGGTGCGTACGCTAGCTCAGATACACGAATAGGAAGTCATCGCCTTTATATGGAAAAATATTATATTCCATTTCATCATCCCCAAGGAAATCAGGTGCGACAACAGATCCCAGTTTGTCGGGAAAAGGACAATCGAGTTCTTCAAATAATGGCACATCAAACGGATACTCTCCACACCGTATCATCCCGCTGCCAATGGCCAACCTGAGTCCTCCAACAAAATGATACTAAACATATTGAAAAGAAGCTTCAGGATGCTAAAGGGCTATGGCCCGAACTACTACCTGAAGTATTACGGGCATACTGCACTATGCCGAAATCCAGTATAGGAGAAATGCCATACTCACTGGTCTACGGGACCGACGCAGTCATACCCATCGAAGTCGGGGAACCCAACATGATATACTTCAACATGAGCGGGGAAGATAACGACGAAAGTAGCCTACAAGACTTAGATGAAGCCGAAAACAAAAAGACATGGCCTACAAAGAATAGAAGCCCAGAAGCAGCAAATAGAAAGATACTACAACAATAAAGCCAAGTTACGATCACTCAAAGTTAGCGACTACGTCCTCAAGGCCAAAACATTGGCATCAAAGGATCCAAATGAAGGGAAATTAGGAACAAACTGGGACGGACCGTATAAAATCATAGCAGTAGCAAGCAAAGGGTCATTCTAACTAGAGACAATGGAGGGGAAACTACTCCAAAATAACTGAAACGTCGCCTACTTCAAGTACTTTCACTTCTGAGAGGTGTCACCTAAGTCGTACTCTTTTTCCCTCACCCGAGTTTTGTCCCAATCGGGTTTTTCCGTGGAGGTTTTTAACGAGGCGGTGAAAGGGATGCCCTGTGGATCGGAACGTTGTTCATCACCTCAGCCCTTCGATACAATCTCCAGGCCAAAGTAATGAAGGGACTACATCGATAATCGAATCTCCATTGTATGAACGGAATCAAATCTACATTGTATGAATAGAATCTATCTCTATTATGTGTAAGAAACTCAAATCTCTAAGTTTGACCTCGTTTGAACCACAACCGGATACTACTTCGACTACAGCCAAAGCAACATCCCAATGGCCAAGGCCATCGACAACATTAGTTCGACCTCATTCGAACCATGACGGGATACTACTTTGGTGACAGCCAAAGCAACATCCCAATAGCCAAGGCCATCGACAATATTAGTTCGACCTCGTTCGAACCACGACGGGATACTACTTCAATGATAGCCGAAGCAACTTCCCGATGGCCAAGGCCATCGACAATATCAGTTTGACCTCGTTCGAACCATGACGGGATACTACTTCTATGACAACCGAAGAAATATCCCAATGGCCAAGTCCATCGATAATATTAGTTCAACCTCTTTTGAACCATGATAAGATACTACTTTGATGACAGCCGAAGCAACATCCCAATGGCCAAGGCCAACGGCAATATAGTTCGCCCTCTTTCGAACCACGATGGGATACTACTTCGACGACAGCCGAAGCAATTTCCCAATGGCCAAGCCTATCGATAACTTTAGTTCGACCTCGTTCAAACCACGACGGGATATTACTTCAACGATAGTCGAAGCAACATCCTAACAGCCAAGGCCACTGACAAACATATTTGTTCGACCTCGGTCGAACCATGGTAGGATTCTACTTCGACTATAATCAAAGCAACATCCCAATAGATAAGCACGAATGTCATGCAGTAAACAAAAGAGGAAACGAGGAACAGAAAAACTGACAAAAGTAGAGTTTATATTACAACAAGATATCGTTTACATTTGCCCCTATGAATAGGACCTAGTACAACCCGTGCCAAAATTTACTAAGCAAAAGTGGTGAAAATTAAAATACGCATCATCCTCAGTATGGTAAGCATCTTCATGCCACGAATTTGAAGCAAAGTGGTTCGCGTCATCTGAATCAATACCTTCCTCGTCCGGAGTGAAGGGATCGTATCCATACGACTCACGGGCTGCACGTGCTTCGCCATGCACTGCCTAAACCTCCACCTTCGTCGCCCTGCCTCGGTACGAAAAGCCTTATACACATCAAGTCGAGCCTCTGCATGGACCCACAGCTCATACAAGCGATGATGCAAGCCCCGACCGGCTGAGAGGCAAGACATTGAGGGTTGAGAACGTCGTGTTACCTCCTTCGCCCTCAGTGAAGCCATTTGCCCTTGCAATGTGACCAACTCCACCTCCAACTCCCTAACACGCCCTTGAAACCCTTTGATTCGACGACCGGAGTCTTCCCTCTCCCCCGTAAGTTCCAACCTGGATATGCAGAGGGAATCCTCCAAAAAGACAGTCTCAGAAATAGCTACTGCTAACTTGTCGGCACTGGTGTTCAAATCGCCCTCGAGCCCGTCGACCTCCACTGCCTTAGCATCTAACTTAGTGGTCAAACTGGCCACCTTCAGCTATAAGTCAGCATTCTCAGCCGTTACCCCTGGCTCAACTTAAGTTCATCTTCCTTCACCTTAAGAAAGGTCTCCAATTCACTATTACGAGCAATAGCCCTCATAAGCTCCTCGTCCTTCTCTTTTATCTCCACCCCAAACTCCAATTGGTCCTCCCACTGCTTAAGTCCCTCACGGAACACCTGGAACTCGGGGTCCTGATGATAGATATCGGACATCGCCCGGTGTTTAGAGTAGTACAGATGATATTTTAACGACATATTCTTATAGAGGCCCGTCCTCCTCCGTTCACGACACTCTTTCTCCACCTCCAGGACGAGGGTCAGACAAAAGAGAGACAGAGTTAGAAAAAATATACACAACACAGATTGCCACACCAACCCCACGACAGAAGAAGAAGAAAAATAAACCTATCTACAGGGCCATACCGGTGACCTTCTGAGATAACTCTGTATCGCTCATCGTCCCAGGCGTCTCGATTTCAGGAGTTGCACATAAAGAAGCAAGGGCCGACACAACTTGCTCGCTATTCAGCAGCAAGTTGTAACTCCCTAAAATTACCACATGACAGTCGCACCTGTCCATCCTCACCTCCACATGGGTATGGCAACCAAAAAATTCACTAATGTCCTTTGTAGCGATATTCGAACCCGATCCGTCCTCGTTGACACGAGGTCTTCCGATGTTCGATGGCGCCCTACCTTCAGCGGAATGCACTGAATTGACTCCCGGCCCAAATCCCTCCACTCGCGGATGCCTCCCTGACAAAATGGCATCGAACATAAATATAGGCTTCGGGGCTGCCCGGGATGCTCCGCTTCCATCAGCCTCAGTAGCCACACCCTTTCCCAGCTCCAACCTTCCCTTCTTCCTCTTTAACGACTCGTCACCGTTAGAAGATTCATCAATGGGATGTGAGACCCGTGCCAACGAGGCTTCTTCCCTCGTGTCCACAGTTCGAGACAAGTCTCCCTGTTGAGGAAGTTGAAAACGACCTTCCCGAATAGACTCGCACAAAATAAATCGCGTGTCCGCGGTAGTAATGGCTTGTCTAAAAGCAAGGACTGGCGCCCTCCGCCTGGAAGCTCCCCGACCTGTCATCACAAAGGGTCATACGGTTAGGGGGCTTGCACGACCTATGAGGTAGTAGGGAAGAAATTTACTTGAGGAAACCCTAGGGCCATAACGTTGTACGAAGGCAAATCAAGTCTGAGTTTCCTCTGTATAGGGTAGCATACTGGCGACCCAGTTCCTGAGACCCGCAATAGGGTTAGG
>MU739991.1:90179-101015 GCA_026770625.1 Nicotiana glauca
CGTTTTCGTATTTTATATTAATTATATTTGGAGTTGATTTAGTTTATGAGAAATTCAAATGTTGAAAATGTTTTATTAAATTCTTATTATCGATTTAGTAGTAATATTTTGGGAATAGGCTTGCCTTGTAACACGATAGGCGCCATCACGACCATGGTAGATTTTGGGTCGTGACAGAAAACCGGCTGAAGTTAAGCATCATCTTTATAGAAAGGGATATAGCAAATTACTTTGTGTGGACTAATCATGGAGAGATCGATGGTAGCCATGGGATATTTCATAACATGGTTGTGGGTGAAAGTAGTAGGTCGGTGGAGAATACAAATTATGATTCTAGAATTCATGATATAGTTGCGGATGCTTTTGGGATGAACTTAGGGGGTGAGCCCAATGAAAATGTTGAAAAAACTCCTAATGATGACGCAAAATATTTTTACGAACAATTATAGGAAGCTAGTCGTCCACTATGTAATGGAAATCGGCACTCAGAGTTGGCTTTGCAATCAGATTACTAAGTATCAAATCTGATTGGAATATGTCTCAAGCAGCCATGGACTCTTTCATTGACCTCATGAGTGAACTGGTTGACTCTATTATCAAATTACCTGGTGATTTCTATAAGGAAAAGAGATTAGTTTCTAAGTTAGGACTTTCGTCAATGAGAATTGATTGTTGTGAAGATGGTTTCATGTTATATTATAAAGATGATGCAGCTTTAGACAGTTGTAAATTTTGTGAAAAGCCTCTTTTCAAGAGGCAACAGGAATATGGTCGCTATCAAGTCGATGCATTATTTACCTCTTATACCTAGGTTAAAGAGGTTATATAAATCGATGAGTTCTACTTCTCATATTCGTTGGCACTTTGAAAATAGAAGACAAACCTGGTATTATATGTCATCGTTCAGATGGAGAAGCTTGGAAGTACTTTGATAGGACATATCCAGATTTTGCTAGTGAACAAAGGAACATTCGGTTAGGTCTGTGTGCGGATGGATCCACACCTTTTTCTGTATCTGCGACACCATATTCATGTTGGTCTGTCTTTCTTACGCCTTATAATCTACCACACGAGTTGTGCATGAATAGTCCATATATATTCTTAAAGTGTATTATCCCCGGTCTACGTAATCCGAAAAGTTTGATTGATGTATATTTGCAACCTTTAATTAATGATCTAAAACAATTGTGGTACGATGGTGTTGAAACATATGACATATCAACCAAGCTGAATTTCAACTTGTGTGCTAATTTAATATGGACAATTAACGATTTTCCTGTGTATGGAATGTTGTCTAGGTGGATGACTGCTGGGAAGCTAGCTTGTCCTTACTGTATGGAAAATAGTAAAGCGTTCACTTTGAAATATGGACGAAAGCAATCATGATTTGATTGTCATTGTCAATTCTTGCCTTCTGATCATGAGTTTAGAAGGATGAGAAATGCAGTAAAAAAGAATAAAATGGAATATGTTTCTCTATCGTCGATACTTTTAGGTCAGGAAATTTGGGAGAGGGTCCAGAACTTTAGTAAAGTTACTGAAGCTCCACCTTATAGATTTCCTGGATACGGTGTTACTCATAATTGGACGAAACAGAGTATATTTTGGAAGTTGCCTTATTGGAAGGACAATCTTCTCCGTCACAACATTGATGCTATGCATATTGAGAAAAATTATTTTGACAATTTGTTCAACATAGTGATGGATGTTAAAGGTAAGACAAAAGATAACCCGAAGGCTAGAATGGACTTACAAGAATATTGCAGACGGCCTAAATTATACTTGCAGACAGCAAACAATGGTAACGTGTTCAAGCCCAAAGTAAGTTACACATTCACTTTGGAGGAAAGACGGCAAATTTGTAATTGGGTAACGAAATTGAAGATGCCTGAGGGTTATGCGTCAAATCATAGGAAAAAAGTTGATATGGAGGTAGGGAAGTTGAGCCATTTGAAAAGTCATGACTGTCATGTTTTCATAGAGACCTTAGTGCCTATTGCATTTTGTGGTTTGCCTGAAAGAATCTGGAAACCCATCACAAAGATTAGTTTGTTTTTCAAAAACTTGTGTTCTTCCACATTAAGGGAAGAAAACCTACTCCAGATGAATCAGAATATTCGTGTAACATCTACTAAGATGGAAAAGATATTTCTATGTGATTTTCTTGATGTGATAGAACACCTTTCAATCCACCTTGTATACGAGGCACAACTTGGAGGGCCTGTTCAATGTAGATGGATGTATTCATTTGAGAGGTAATATTATAAGTTTGATGTAATTTTCTGTTTTATTTTAATGTTCTTGGCTAACATAAAATTATATAGGATAATTGGCAAATTCAAAAAATTTGTTAAGCACAGGAATAGGATTGAAGGATCTATATGCGAAGCTTATCTTTCAAAGGAAACTGCTCATTTTTGTTCTTATTATTTTGAGAGTAATGTGCCATGTGCTAGGAAGAGGCCCAATAGGCACACAGTCGAATGTGTGAATGATCCATTATATCCGCCTATGTTCAAATTCAATCAACCAGGCCGATGTTTTAAGGCTGTTAGAAAGAGAAGTTAGAGTTATATGGAGTTCAAGTCAGCTACACTTCATGTGTTACTAAATTGTCCCAAAGTTGTACCATTTCTCAAGTAAGTATTGATTTAGTAGTTATCAAAATATAAAATTTACTGTAATTACATCTCAATACAATTACTAAAAATATTTGATGTGTCACAGTCACTTCGTGGGTCAATTTGGCCATGATGCTGTATATACGAGATTTGATACGTGGTTCAAACAATTTGTAAGTTTATCCTTAAAATATTCTAACACTATGTAGGTAAATAATGTTTGGAAGTTATGCTAACTTATGAATTTTTTTAACAATATGTAGGTAAATGATCCTAATAATGGTGTAAATCAATTTTTGAAAGATATATCTTGGGGACCTAAGCTTGAGGTCACAACAATGTCTAAGTACGTTGTGAATGTTATAAGTTTCATATAGAGGATTACTCTAAAAATAAAAATAGCAACAACAGTTGGGTGTGGATTCAAGGTGGTGATGGCAACCACGTTGGAGATATTGATTATTATGGTGTGCTCAAATAAATAATAAAAGTAGAATATACAGGTTGGCCATTTAAGAAATTGATACTCTTTAGATGCAAGTGGTTTGACCCAAATCCAACAAGAGGTACAAGAGTGCACGATCAATACAACATAATTGAGGTTAATCATACGAGGGAGTATGATCGTTATGATCCTTTCATAATTGCACATAATGTTAGGCAAGTGTATTATGATCCTTATCCATTACGGCGGAATAAGTCTGATTGGTGGGTTGTAATAAAAACTAAGGTTGTAAGTAGGGTAGGAGTCGAGAATGTGTTAGATGTTGCATATCAAAACAATATCTCCAGTGTTCACCAAATAGTGGACGAAGTTTTAAAAAATAATTTGGAACATCCTGAATGCATATTGGAAGAAGTTGATATAAATGAAGTAAGAATTATAGAAAATGAGGAAGAAGAATCAACTGATGAAGCTCAAACTAGTGAGGAAGAAGAATTCTCGGACGAGGAACAATACGTCGATGATCTTTAAAAAGTTGGTTTCTTTAATAACTCTCGTTTATAGCTAGTTTCTTTATATGTTTCAATCTTAATATGTATTATATTATGCATATTACAGGCAAGGGTCGAGGTAACAATAACCCTACTAGTTCTCGAGGTTGAGAAAAGGCTAGGATCACATCAATCCATGTCACATCTACATGGATCACAGCCATTAGTGTCACAGCCAATCGGGTCACAGCTATCAATATCACAACCACTTGCGGTCCATATAGCTACGTCGCAGTCACAGGGATTGCAACCATCTTCATCAGGGACTCCATCTATTTCAGGCCTTCACCTGCGAGATACTATCTGACCCACCCTAAACCTTCCACACATGCCTCTGATATACATACTTTGGATGGTGATGCTGATGATGACGAGGTGGTGCATTATGATCAATATGGCAGGATCATCATAGTCCTTGAGGGTGATGGTTAAGAGTTATTTGTTATTTATACGTTTATTGTTTTGTATAATTTTTACTAAGATATTAATGTATTTTTTTATTAAATTGTAGGTTCATCTTGAGTAATATTACTACGAGGATAATCACCAAAGTGTGATAACCCAAAAGGTCATCACTTGCTTTTAAATTGAATTTTGTGTTATGAGGCTTTAAAAACCTCTTCAAGCATCAACTTGATTTGCGTGTGCAGTTTGAGCCCATAGCCAAAAAGCTTAAATGAGAAAATCTATGAAAAATAATAAATTTTGACTATAAAATGAATTAATTTAACTTCGGTCAACGTTTTGGATGAACGGTCCCGGACCCGTGATGTAACAGTCTCGGAGGGTCCGTAAGAAAATATGGGACTTGGGCGTATACGCCCGAAATCACATTCCGAGGTCCCAAGACCAAGAAATAAAATTTTAAAGAAAATTATTTTTTGAAATTGTTTAAAGGATTTGGAAATGAATTTTGATCAGAACATGTTGGTATCGGGTCCATATTTTGGTTTCGGCACCTGATAAAGGTCTTATATGTGCTTTAAGATAATTCTGTGAAGTTTGGTAAGAAACGGAATCCGTTTAACGTGATTCGAGCCTTAATTGCAAAATTTGATGTTTTAAGAAGTTTGAAATATTTCATAGATTTTGAGGTTTTATTTGTTGTTAACGATATTAGCTTGGCGATTTGATCATACGAATAAGTTCTTATGATGTTTTTGAGTTACTACGTATGTTTGGTTTGGAGCCCCGAGGGCTCGGGTGAGTTTCAGAAGGTTTTTGGAACTCAAAAGTTATAGGTTTTTCCAGTTCTGGTCTGCTGATACTTTCTTCTTCACATTCGTGGGAGGACCCTCGCGAACGTGATGTGTTATTTATGCTGAAGGAAAATTCCTTCTATGTGAACGCGTAACCCGGGTCACGAACACGAAGCGTTGGGGGGTCTTCTCTTCGCGAACGCGGTCCTGGCAACACAAACGCAAAGGCTAATTGAGCCTGGGTAGGGGAGGTGTATTAAATCTACACGAAAACGACCACATGGAAGCGAACGCGAAGAATCAAGGGGTCGCTTCTCTGCGAACGCGAAGGCCTAGTAGGACTAACCCATCGCGAACGTGATGAACCTGTCGCGAATGCGATGAATAATTTCGCCAAGTTATTTTAAGTTTCAAAAACAGAACACACTACGGGATTTTCATTATTTTTCATAAACTTCATCTTCTCCGCACCTCTTAGGCGATTTTTTAAGAACTCCTTCACCATAACCTCTTGGTTATGTAATCTTTGACTTGTTTTCTTCCATTTTTATCAACATCCACTAGATTTCTAGGCCTAAAACATGAGATCAGGGATAGAAAATTAGGGATTCAGATAGAGTTAGGGCTTTTTGATTATTTGGAAATTTGACCTCGTTTTGGGATCAGATTTCAAAACAAATAATATATTCGGGCTCGTGGGTTAATGGGTGATCGGATTTTGGTCCGAACCTCCTGTTTCGACCAAGCGGGACCGGGGTCAATTTTTGATTTTTGGGAAGAATGATTAGAAAGCTATATGTAAGAATTGGGATTGGATTGTTTAGCATGTATTGATGTTATTAAATCGATTATGTATAGATACGATTGAGTTGAAGCCAAATTCGAAAGGGAAAGCGGTGTTTAAGGCTTTAGTTAGCTGTGAAAGTTCGAAGTGAGTGTTCGGTCTAAGCTTGGCTTGAGGGATTAGGAGTTGAGTCCTATTTTCTATTTGCTTCTTGTTGAGTACGACATGTAGGCATGGTGACGAGTATCAATATGTTGGTGTCGAGCATGACCGTGAGACTTAAATTGATATTGTTGTGATGTTAAATGATACTACGGATGCTTTAATTGGTGATACCTCGATATTGAGCAAGGATTCAGTTTACTTTTGTGGAAATTACTTATGATTGAGTATTTGTGTTAACTAAGATGAGTAGGAGTTGAGTTAAGATTAGTTATAGCTGATTCTCCCCTGCCGGGACGTATTTACTTTTACTATTGAATCCCTTGCCAGGATAGTGTTGTTTATTGTTGATCCCTTGTTGGGACACTTGGTATGGTTGTTGCTAAAGGTATATAAATATATGGATCGGGTTGCATGCCGCAACAATATTAAATATGGATTGGGTTGCACGCTGCAATGGTGTTATATGGATCAGGTTGCACGCCGTAACAATGTTATATGGATCGGGTTGCACGCCGCAACAATCTTATATTGGATCAGGTTGCATGCTGCAATAATATTATATTGGATCGGGTTGCACGCCGCAACAATATTAAATGATAAGGGATAGGGTTGCGTGCCGCAATAGTATTATTATTCTTTTATTGTAGATTCTGAGTTGTTCTCTCTTATTCCTCTTACGTTTCTGCAGGACTTGGCATTTTCCCGGTAGCATGTACCCCCTCCCGTTTAAATTGTTTATTCCTATTATTTTTTCGCTGTATATTATATAACTGCACATGTTTATCTGGAGTGTGGTCCTAGCCTCGTCACTACCTCGTTGGGGTTAGGCCAGGCACTTACCAGCATATAGGGTCGGTTGTGCTGATGCTACACTCTGCACTATGTGCAGATACCAGAGCAGCATTTGGGCAATAGCACAAAGGGGAGCCAGCTTTTAGTCCATCCAGCGATCCTGATATAGTCCTGCAGGCGTCTGCATGCCCGACGTTCTCTCTTGTCTATTATATGTTCTGTTTTCACTTGTTTTTGAGACAAAATGTATTTTCTTTTTCAAACACTTATATGTAGTTCTCATAGACAGTCGTCATATTGCAACATCGGTTTCTGGGTAGAGGCGCATGTTAGCATTCTTGTACTGATTTTGGAATTAAATTAGACTGTCTTCCACTTGATTTCATCTTTCGCTATTATTTAAATGTCGATCACCTATTAATTCAAGTTGTTAAAAAGGATTGCAATGAAAAAGTTAGAATTTCTATTTTTTTTGCTTGCCTAGCTTTTATGAGTAGGCGCCTTCATGATCCCTAAGGGTGGGATATTCGGGTCGTAACAAGTTGGTATCAGAGCACTAGGTTACATAGGTCTCACAATTCACGGACAAGCTTAGCAGAGTCTGAAGGATAGGTACGGAGACGTCTGTATTTATCCCTAGAGGCTACAGAGTTAGGAAAAACTTCACATTTGTTCTTTCTTGTCGTCCGGTATGGTTTCTCAATGCTAATTGAACGTCTACTCTGTTCTTTCGCAGATGGCGAGAACACGCGCTTCCTCATCTACCGATCAGCAGCTCGAGCCCCTATCAGTAGCTCCCACGAGGTGTAGAGGGCGAGGCCGAGGCCATGCTAGAGGCTGAGGTAGGGGCATAGCTCAGCCCCGAGCAGTAGCACCAGCAACAGAGCCTGAGGTTGATTTTGATGATAAGGTTCCGGCCCTAGCAGTTTTGGTGGGCCCAGCTCAGGTCCCAGAGGGGTTTATTGCTACCCCAGTTCTATAGAATGCTTCTGTCCGTCTAGTGGGCCTTATGGAGAGTGTCTGTCACCTAGGCAGGTCTACTTCCTATAGCACCAGCCATCTCTCAGGATGGAAGAGAAGCCTACACTCCTGCTACTCGCACTCTGGAGCACGTAGCTCCAAAGTTTTAGACTCCAGCAGCTCAACCAGTTGGAGCAGTTCAGCCGGGTGTGGTAGCTTAGACCGGTGATGGTACAGCTATGTCTACCGATGCTTTGTGGAGATTGGACAGGTTCACAAGCTCTTCACTACTGCTTTCAGTGGTGCATCTACTTAGGATCCCCAAGATTATCTAGACAACTGTCATGAGGTTCTTAGGAACATGGGGATAGTTGAGACTAATGAGGTCAATTTTACCACTTTTCACTTATCTGGATCCTCCAAAACTTGGTGGAGAGACTATTGCTTGGCTAGACCAGCCAGATCGCTAAACTTGACCTGGGAGTAGTTCACGTAGCTATTTCTGGAGAAATTTCTCCCTATAAAACAGAGAGAGGCCTATCAGAGGCAGTTTGAGCATCTCAAGCAGGGTTCTATGACAGTCACCTAGTACGAGTCCAAATTCATTGATTTGGCCCAACATGCTCTTATCATACTTCCTACCGAGAGATGGGGTCAGGAGATTCATTGATGGACTTATTCAGCCGATTTGTCTTCAGATGGCTAAAGAGACTGGGAGCAAGATATCCTTCCAAGAGGCGGCCAATGTGGCCTGAAGAGTTGAGAAGGTTCTATCACAATGGGGTGATCATAGGGCAGACAAGAGACCCTATTAGTCAGGCAGATTCAGTGGTGCCTCATTTGGAGGCAGGGATTCGTGTGGTAGAGCCATCCTCCTAGGCCCTTTCTATGATGACCCGACCCGTTATCTCATGTGTTACTGCTCCGTTTCCCCCATTTTATGCTTCTTCATGTTTCATTATCAGTATGTGATTTGTTAGAGTTGATTTGGATTAGTATTGGTGAAAAATGAGACACTTAGTCTCTTTGAGGGAATGCTAGTTTGGAAAAGTCAACCGGAAGTTGACTTGTGAGTTAGAGGGCTCAGAATGGATTTATGATAGTTCGGTTAGCTCCGGGAGGTGATTGTGACTTGGGAGTGCGATCGGAATTGAATTTGAAGGTCCGGTATAGAATTAGGCTTAAATTGGCGAAGTTGGAATTTTGGCGAATTCCGGTTGATAGGTGAGATTTTGATCCGAGGGTCGGAATGGAATTCCGAGAGTTGCTGTAGTTTTGTTAGGTGATTTGGGATATGCGTGCAAATGTTCAAGTCATTCAGACATCGTTTGGTCTGGTTTTTGATTGAAAGTGCATTTCAAAAGTTCTTAAAGAACTTAGGCTTTGATTTGGTGAAATTTGATGTTAACGATAGTGATTTGATGACTCGAGCAAGTTTGAATAAGGTAATAGATCATGTCTGTGCTTTTGGTTGAGGTCCCAGAGGCCTCGTGGTGAATTTGGGTGGTTAAACGGAGAATTCGGAGTTGTTGCATGTTTGAAGTTGCTGGTTCTGTCATTTCCGCATCTGCGGAAAAAGGGACCGCATAGGCGGTTCCACAGATGCGGCGGGGAGGTCACAAATGCGGTTCCTGGAGGATTGGTAATTTCCGCAGAAGCGGACAAAAGTCCACAAATGAGGCGACCGCAGAAGCGGTTCTAGACCGCATAAGCGGTCCCTTGGAATTTAAGTCAGACCGCATAAGCGGTCATTTGGACGCATATGCAGTGACCGCATGTGCGGTTATTTAGCCGCAGAAGCAAAAATTGCTGTTGGCAGAAAGGTTTATATCATTATATCATCCGCGAACTTATGTCATATTTCCTCCATTGTGGAGCGATTTTGAGAGCCTTAAGGTGATTTTGAAGAGGGATTCAAGGGAGAATGATTAGAGGTAAGTTCTTTGGCCTAATTATTCAAGTTTATGGTAGAATTGACATGGAAATTGGTTGAAATTCATTAAAAAGTGGTAAAGCTAGGGCTTGAGTTTTAATATTTCAAATTGGGATTTGATAGGTCATCTGAGCTCGGATTTGGGAGTTCTTGGTATGTATTGACTCGTGACGAGACGAAGAATCCGGTAATGTGAGTTTTGTAACTTTTTGAGGAGTGGGACCGGGGCTCGGATTTTGTTAGTTTCGGGATTTTGCTACATTTTGATTGTTTTTTATTGGGTATTTTTCCCTTGGCATATTGTAATGTATTCGCTCTGATTTTGGTTAGATTCGACGTGCGTGGAGGCCAATTTAAGGGGCAAAGGCATCGCGAGCGAGGAATTTTATCGGTTCGAGGTGAGTAATACTTGTAAATGATATCCTGAGGGTTTGAAACCCCGGATTTGCACATCATAGTGCTCTATTGAGGAGACTTGCACGCCGGATATGAGTGTGGGGTAGAGCACCGTTGGGGGACTGTGACTTGGTCCGTCCCGGTTGTTGATTTTTACCGTGTATTTGACTGAAATGATTTTTTATCATCATAATTTGGGCTAATTGCCATGTTTGGGGCTTCGTGCCAACTATGTGAACCCTTCGGGGATTGATATCACTATTTTTGCATTACTTGCGTATTATTTGATCTCGGTCCAAGGTTTTAATACTATTTTGCAAACTCAATCATTTTTTCTAAGATTTGAAAACTTAAACAATATGTTATTGATGTTTTGAGCTGAGGAACCTCATGTTAATATTGCCCAAGTGACTTATGTGCATTTCTAGACTGAGTATGGATCGGGCTGCGCGCCGCAGCAGTGTTATAGTGATTTTCGAATATATGGATGGCCCGGGCTGCACGCCGCAGCGATGATATATTGATATTGAGACCGAGAGCCTGTTTGAAGCCAAGACATGGCTGATATTGCGCTTGGGCTGTAGGAGCCCCTCCGGAGTCTGTACACACCCCCAGTGAGTGCCGTCGACGTTAAATGGATCGAACTGCACACCGCAGTGGGTACCGGAGTGTACCGTCATATGCATTGCATCGCATTCATGCTTTTGTGCATTTTTCGTTGTTGTGTTAATTCTTGAGATATTTATTTGCTGTTCTGATATTGTCTGATCACTTTTAAAGAGGATAAATTTGAGACAGCGGTAACAGTGACACTGTATGATGTAAACGGGTCAGGTAACAATGGCTAACCAGGAACAAGAATATTGCCTATAAGGCTAGTTTATGAGCTCAATTATGCATACTTGTTGGTGCCCGAGGGGCTGAATTTTGTGCTGACTTGCACTACCTGTTCCGCATTTAATTGCTTAACTGTTGGGAAAAGATATTCTC